>MDKI01051026.1:0-12260 GCA_005239505.1 Nicotiana paniculata | reverse complement strand
TCAAAAATATAAACTTTTACCTCCTCCTCCTCCTCCTCCTCCTCCATGTCAATGAGCAAACCATCTGGGTCATTCATGCAAGAGGAGTTTCATCTACAGAAATATCAATTGCATGCACTTGAATGCCATCCTCTTGAAAAGCTGAATCAATAGGTTGTTCTGCTTTTTTTGAAATCTCCACAATAGATCGTGCCTTTATATTACAAACGGCTAACCATTCATCTGTTGTCCTCTTTAGAGTAGGATAAGTTTCAAGATACACCTGAGTAGCTTGCACTGCCATAATAAATGGTTCATATTTATTAAAGGTCCTTCTTTTGTTAACATCAACATGATTATATTGTGCATGTACTCGAGTACCATGTTTTGGTGTTGGATCAAACCAAGAACATTTAAATAACACGGTTCGTTTGATTGGTAATGCTGGATATTCTAACTGTAAAATCTCTGTCAGCCGACCGTAATAATCAATATCATCTGCATTGTGGCTAGAGCCCTTGATACATACACAACTATTCATGGTAGATCTCCTTGAACCATATCCTCAGTGTAAAACTTATAACCATTTACAATATATCCATTAAAAGACTTAACCTTATACAACGGCCCTTCTGCAAGATCTTTTATGATTTGATTGTTAGAACATATTTGTATTAAGGCAGACATGTCAAGCTTGCATTCTGCTATAGAATCCAACAGAAAATGGCACTAATTTAACAAGATCCAAAGATAACTAGAAAATTCACAAGTTTCCGACCTAACTGTATTAACATCAATAAAAGTCTCAAGTAAAAAACATATGTAATGCCAAATATTGAAATAATAATTACCATTCACTAGATTAATCAGAAAAGTATCTAGAAATGCGTATTTCTTGGAACTGTATAATTTCTCTTTTAATCTTTCTGCTAGGGAGGTGCTTGACTCCTTGCTTATATGTTGAAGAAACTGATCCAAAAAAGAGGATGAAACAGAAAAATATAAATGACCATAATTTAAGACATTTAGGCAAGATAAATAAGATAATTAACATTGTTTAAGAGCACTTAGTTCACTTTATGAGATTCCAGCAATAAAGTTAGATAAAGAATAAACCAAACCGTCCCAAATTTCTCCACACGCATACCCACTCTTCATTTCTTAACTCCTATTCCAATCCCAATTTGTCTTCCTACTTTCTTCTAGCATTTCAAGTAAAGAAACTCTTCTTCAGCTTCCTCTCAACTCTTATTCTCATTCCCATTTTTTTTGCTACAAAACAAAGTGAAAGCAGAGTACACACCTACACCCACACATAGAACAAAGCCTGGGATTAAAAAGGGAACTAAGGTGTACAGTAAAGGAAGGAAGAGAGTTTATAAGGAAAAGAAATAAGTAATGAATCCAGATTTTGCAATGAAGGGGTACTATAAAAGACTTTCTTGCTCCTTTTGAATTCCAATAGTAAGATGCTGATGATGAGAGAGAGTGACTGAGTGAGATTTTAGAGAGACATAGTTGTGTTTGAAACTGGGCGTGAGTCTAAAACGATCAATTCGCTGTTTTATAGGATCAAACCAGTCGAAATTAGAAGCTCTATAATAAGCACACCAATTTTTATTTACTTTTAAAGATTTTCTCTTTCTCTATATTCCCCGTCAACTCATGCAATTGGGTGATGATACTCACCACATGAAATTGGACATCTTAAGACCAAATCATAAACAAGAAACTAAAATCTCACCTATCTTAGAAATATTTCAAACTCACTTCAAGTGAATGACCCAATATCAAAGCTTAATAAAGACCCATTAAAAATTATACCTAAAATAGTTGCATCAAAAGCTTTTTAGCTAAATCGGAGTTTTCTGAGCTTAGATAAAAGAACCCAATAACAATACCCAAATGCTATTCACTTTGGTAAATAATATTCAAGAAAAACATAGACAAATCTGAACAAGAATTAAAAGATTCAAAATTTACTAACCTTAGATGAAGAGAGTGGAGCAAAACCAAACTTGTGAGTGTTGTTGTGGCGTTGAGTCTAGATGGGTACAAGAATCGCCATTTCTGTTTTTGTGTTGAAAGAGAGAGAAGCAGGGAGGAGTGGACTGAAAATGGGTGTAAGTCTAAAGTGTTTTGTGGAAAAAAAAGTCGGGGGGAAACTAAAAAGAGGGTCAAATATTTGGCGGGGAACTAAAAAGTGGGCCAAATAAATATTTTGGAAAATTTTTGTAAGTTGTCCAAATGTTTCTAAAATTGTGACCGAATATTCCGTCAAAAATTATTGTCACGGAAAATAAGTCTGTCACAAAATTATTTTTATTAGATAATTGCTCTTTTATAATATTGTGACGGAAAATATAATTTGTGCAAAAATTTGTGACGCATTTTTGACAAAATATTGTCATTTCTTCTCTTCTGCCATAATTTGTGACAAACATTTTATATCTGTCACAAATTTGTCACAAATCCATTACTCTTAGAATTTTTGTAGGGAAAAAAATCTTTTTGATTATTAAGTCCATTTAAGGTTGATTTTGTCATAAATGCGCCACAAATCTGTCACAATTTGTGACAGAATGCATCGTCTCAAATATTCCGTCACAATTTTACCATTTTCTTGTAGTGTCATGTAAGGTTCGGGAAGTCCCACACCCCAAAGATACGATGTAGATAGCTTACCCTAATGCAAGCATTGGTGTCTGCTTCCACATGTAACGACCCGACCGATCGTTTTGAGAATTTAAGCTCTGTTTCGTGGCGTAAGGTCTTGAACAGCTTCACATTGTGTATATCGACTTGCGTACGTGGTTGAATTAAGTTACCGGAGGATCCGGGGTCGAATTGGAAGAGAAATTTCAATTTTTGAAGCTTAAGTGATGAAAGTAGACCGGAGGTTTGACTTTTGAGTAAACTGCCTCGGAATGAGTTTTGGGTGATGCCAACAGCTTCGTATGATGATTTTGGACTTAGGCGCGCGTCTGGAATTGGTTTTGGAGGTCCGTAGAGTAATTTGAGGTAATTTGGCGAAAGTTAGAATTTCGGCGATTTCGCCTGATAGGTGAAATTTTGATATCGGGGTCGGAATGGAATTCCCTGAATGGATATAGATCCGTTGTGTTGTTTGTGACTCGTCTGCAAATTTTGGCGTCATTCCGGGTTAAATTGATATGTTTCGGCATGAGTTTTGATATTTGAAGATTTGAACATTCATAAGTTTGATTTTTGGTTTGATTCGTCGTTTTGGTATTGTTTTATGTTATTTGAAACCTCGAGCGAGTCCATTGTAGGTTATATGACTTGTCTGTGTGTTTGGACGGGGTCCCGGGTGTGTTTCGGATAGGCTTCGGGTCAATTTTCCCTCTTTTTGCACTGTTGATGTTGATCCTGGTTTCCTTCTATGCAATCACATAGTAGTAGTCGTGATCGCATAGTGTTTCCTTGCACCCGCCCATTTTTCCCTTCATTGCGTTCACACATGCTGGTTTGCGATAGCACAGTGTAGCTTTGGGCAGTAGATAATTCCTTCTATGCGATCGCACGAAGTACCTCGCGAACGCATAGCGCAAATTGGACATTAGCCATATTTTCCTTCTATGCGATCGCAGTAGTACCTTCGTGATCGCATAGCACCTTTTTGGCCAGCAACATTTTTTATTCTATGTGATCGCATCATTTGGTCCGCGATCGCAATGCTCAAATATCTGGGCAGACAGAATATAATCCAAAACCAAGGGTTTCACCATTTTTATCATATTTTGACTTCTAGAACTCGATTCTTGGCGATTCTTTGAGGGGTTTTCACACAATTTGAATGGGTAAGTGTTCTTCAACTAGAATTAACATATTCCATGAATTAGTTCTTGTTTTCATCATTTAATCTGTATTTTGTTTTTTTGAGAAAATGTTGGTTTTGAAAGAAAACTTCTAAAATGAAAAACCGTGATTTGAGGGATCAAATGATATCGAAATTCGATAAATTTTGTATGGTTGAACTCGTATCGGGATGGGTATTTAGATTTTGTAAAATTTGATGGGTTCCGAGGTGCGGGCCCGGGGGTCGACTTTTTGGCCGACTTTTATATTTTTGTAAAGATTGAAACTTTATTATTCGAAATAGTTCCTTATATGTTTTATGTGTATTTTGAAGTTGTTTTAGTTGATTTTGAGTCGTCTGGAGGTCTTTTCGCTCGAGAAGTCCATTTTAGAGTACCAGGTTGTCATCTTTGAGGTAAGTATCTTGCCTAACTTTGTGTGGGGGAACTACCCCTTAGGATTGAGTCTTCTATGTTGATTGTATCCTGTGTACGCGAGGTGACGAGTGCGTACTCGGACTTATTTACAAATAGGTTGGCCTTTTAGGATTCTTAGGTCCTTATACTTCTTGGTATGAAGTTGTAATTACTATAACTGCGTTCATGATTGCTAATTTCATTCTTTCCTGCTTAAATTAGAATTACTTGCTTTTAGATTCCTTTGTTGTTTATTTGATTTTAATTGACTTAGGTGAATATTTCACCTCTTCTATTATTATGTTATATCTTTTTTCATAAACTGCCTAATTAGCTAAAATTTGTATTATCTCGCCTTGTAATTATTTAGTAGTATTGGAGTATTTATAAGTTGGTGTCAAGCATGCCCGTGGGTCGTATATTGTGATTGATATGATATTTCATTAAGCACTACTTAGGCTTAACTTGATGATTATACATGTTGATGGTATTTTCTTGGCATTTCCTATTGCGGAGCATTGATTCAAGTTGGGATTTATTCCGTGAAGCTAGTTAATTAAGATTGGTTATAGTTGTTTTCCCTTGCCGGGATGATATTGTTTTCATTGTTGACTCCCTTGCCGGGACAGTATGGTTTCTATTATTGTTCATGTTGTTGATGATATTGTTTTCATTGTTGGCTCCCTTGCCGGGACAGTATGGTTTCTGTTGTTGTTTATGTTGTTGATTCCCTTGTCGGAATGCTATCATTTCATTTGCTTGGGTAAGAAAGAGTGTGTCACGACCCCAAATCCTAACTTAGGTCGTGATGGCGCCCAACAGCGGGATCAGGCAAGTCAACTCTCAATTTACTAAAGGTTCCTTCTTATTAGATTAAACACTTTAAAATATACTCAATTTTTAAAACTTAAAACATGATTCGAAAAGGATAAATAGCCAGTTTTAATCAAAATTAGTCATGAAGAGGCGTGAGCCAATATATATACAAACCCGAAATCCATAACGACTATCACGTGTGTGCCAGGAACTAGTGTCACAAGTCCTACAGGCATACTAACAGAATGTACAAAAGATATAATATACTAGTCCCACTGTCTGAAGGAAATAGACAGGAAATAAGCAAAAGAAAACCCCATGGTGCTGCCGGAGATCGCCAGGAGAAAGCAGCTCACCGTGAAATCAGGTCCGTCAAATATCAAGTTAAGTTCCGGTCCGACAATTAGATGCACCAGCCTCAGAACCTGTACAATTAAGTACAGAAGTGTAGCATGAGTACATAAATATATATGTTCCCAGTGAGTATCCCACCTAACCTCGAAGAGGTAGTGACGAGAGATCGACATGACACTCACTAAGGTCCAACAATATAATTTAACATAATATGATATAAACGGTAGGCATGTGAGGGCAGTGAGGCAACAAATATGTATATAAGGTACTGAAATCCAAGAAAGTACTGGGAATGAATAAAACAATTACCACTTCACCTTCCCCCAAATATCTGTCAAATCAATATCCATGAATTTAGTAACAAATAAATCATACGCATGCAGGGTAAGGAAAATCGGCCGGAGTCATAAGATAGTCATGTCTGTGCACTGCCGAGGGTACCATAAGTGCACCTCTCCACAAAGTACTCACATCTATGCACTGCCGAGGATCGAACGGCCCGTACCAAAAGCGCATCTCTCAATCCGCCGTGGTGTACGGTCCATTCCCATAAGAGTGGGGGAAGTCACACTCCGCTCGCAGAATATAAATTGCGAAGCGGTCACATGCACACACATTATTCCTTTTAAAAGAAAATACTTTTCAGTGAACAATCAATCCCTTACCAGTTTTTCTCAAATTCCATAACTTCGGGGAAATAAGCAACATGTAACGTTAATTTATTAAGCATATAGTTCGTATCAAATAAAACACAAGGCATTATGTGGGCCTAACTACCTGGACATAATAGTAATAGCCTCTACGTACGGACTCTCGTTACTTTGTATGTACGTAGCCCCGTAGTTATCACATATAGCATTAAAATACCTAGGGGGACAGTTCCCCCTTGCAAGGTTAGAAAAGAGACTCACCTCGCGTCGCACCTACTCCCCGGGTCAAGAATGCGCCCGAAACTCCGAACTCGACACCCACGGACTTGAAACTAGCCAAATGTTATACAAATATATCAATTTATATTCAAAGCATGGAATTCTCCTATTACTTAGCCAAATTCACCATTCTTGAAGAAATTCTAAAATTCAACCCCGGGCCCGCATGCTCGGATTCCAAAAATTCTCGAAGGGAATATTCACCCATTGCCTAAGGATCATTAATACATGATTTTCACTCAATTTCATAGCTAATTGATGGGTAATTTTGTAAATTTTCAAAAGCCCTAGGTTACTACCCCAAATCCTTAGTTTTCACTAATTTAGGTAGTTAATTTAGCTTGTAATCCATGCATGAAGCTAATATTAGAGTAGAATTTACTTACCTTCAATAACTAGGTTGTTTGCCCTTCTAGAATAGTGGAAATCGTCCCAAGGAAAAAGAAGAAGATAAGGAAAATGAATTAAATCCCGTATATAAAAACACACTGTCTGACAGTGTTTCTGCACTGCGGCTCGAGGACCGCACCTGCGGTCTCGCACCTGCGAGCAAGGCTCGCACCTGCGGAAATGGACGAGGAAGCCTGGGCCCGCACATACGGAGTGGAGACCGCACCTGCGGCTCCGTTCCTGCGGAACTTTGTCCGCACCTGCGTGAAATGGCATGCCCGCTGGGGGTTGCACCTGCGAGGCTGGGACCGCAGGAGTGGTCCCGCACCTGCGACTAGGCAACCGCACATGCGGTCAACATCATAACAGGTGCACCAGCAGCTATTTCAGCTGGTTTTTGGCTTCGTGTGGTGTCCGGGAGGCACCTGGGCCCACCTGAGCCCCCGTCCAAATATACCAACAAGTCCCAAATCATAATACAGACTCTCTTGAGCCTTCGGAACACCCAAAACAACGCTAAAACCCAAAATCACACCTCAAAACCCCTATAACCAAACTTAGGAACTTTAAGTTTTCTTGACTTCGCTAACAATGCGCCGAACCGACCTATACTACTCGGAATGACACCAAATTTTTCAGGCAAGTTATAAATGACATAAAGGAACTATTCCCAGTCTCGGAATTTCGTTAGGACCTCGATAACACATAAACATGTCCCAAACCACAATAGGAACTTTAGGAACTTAAGGAACTTCTTATTTCAATATTGGGCACCGAAACGCTCCCGGGCCATCATAAACCCATTCCGAACATACGTCCAGGTCCGAAATCATCATACGAAGCTACCGGAACTGACGAAACTCGATTCCGAGGTTGTTTACCCAAAATATTGACCGAAGCTAAACTTGGCCTTAAAGGCCAGCCTTAAGGAACCAAATGTTCCTATAGCACTCTAAACACCTCCGAATCCCGGACCACCAGTCCCCGCAAGTCATAAATCATCATAAGCCGCTATGGGAAGTTTCATTTAGGGGAGCGGGGTTCGATAATGCAAAACGACCGGTCGGGTCGTTACAGAGTCTAAAGCACGAAGGGTGATGCCGTGCCATTTCATTTACATTATCGTGTGAGGAAAGAGTGTAAAGCACGAAGGGTGATGTCGTGCCATTATTTATATTCATTTGTTTCTCTGAGGAAAGAGTGTAAAGCACGAAAGGGTAATGTCGTGCCATTGTTTATATTCATTTCTTTGCGTAAGGAAAGAGTGTAACGCAAGAAGGGTGATGTCGTGCCATATTATTGAAATTAAAAGCACAAAGGGTTATACCTTGCCATATTATTGAGAGTAAAAGCACAGAGGGTGATGACGTGCACGATACTGTGAGTGAGTGCTAATGCACGAAGGGTGATGCCGTGCCATATTATTGTGAGTTCATGGAACGAAGGGTGTTTCCGTGCAGGTGAGGACGAGGGACATGCATTATGATGTGATATATGTTTCCCCGTGTATAAATTGTGCCTTTACTTTGAGTTGTTATTGTTGTACTTACATATTTGGTGTGACTTATTGTTATTGTCCTATACTTGACTTTTATCTCAATTGTTGTTGCACTGTCCATGTCTTTTACTTGCTTAATTTGCTTAATTTACGTGTCGTATCTATCAATTTCTATGGGAAGGACGAGAGTAAAAGCATGGTGATGTCGTGCACTTGTTCTATTGGAAGTTAAGTCCGAAATACATTTATTGGGAAAGTATATTTTAAAAATGCGTATCTTGAAGAAATTACATTTAAAGACTTTCCTTCTGTAAAGTATATATATATACGTATTCATAGAAAGCCCCTTTCAAAAGAAGTCTTCTATAAAAAAAGATTATACTTTAAAGTTTTCAGTATAAATTTGTGGGTGAAGGGATTACCTTGGAACAATTTATTAATTTGTTGGAGTTGTTGGCTAAGGTCTGAGGTGGAGATTATCACAGTGCTGAGTTACTACTTGTTCTTACTGTATTGTGGGTTTCGTTTTTTGGTTGTGTTCCCGTCCATCCTTCTGTGTAATATAATGACATTCCGTCGATTTATTGCTGTTTTTTTCCTCCCGCATTGCATTGTTATGTAGTTAATTATATTGTGTAATCTTTATGCAGATGGCATATTCCGTCATTTTCTATATTTATGCCTGTTCGTTTTATTAGACCAGTGGGTGTCTTGACTAGTCCTCGTCACTACTTAACCGAGGTTACTCTTGATACTTACTGGTCACCGATGTGGTGTGCTCATACTACGCTTCTGCACATTTTTGTGCAGATTTCAGGTTTTCGCATCGCCGACCGAGTGATTCTTAGTAGCACGGTTGCTGTAGTGGAGACTCAAGGTAAAACCGCTTCAATGTTCGCGGTTTTGGAGTCACCTTCTTATATTTTGTTCATACAATGTTGTATTTATTCCGAACAATGGTAATTAGAGATGTTAGTGTAAATTCCTTAAAGCTTATGACTTGTACTCACCGGATTTTGGGAAGATGTTCAAAGCATAGATAGTTATTTCAAAAAGCATTTAAAAGTTTGATATTATGATTTATGTTTATTTAATATTAGGCTTACCTAGTCCTTAAGACTTGGTGCCATCACGATACCCAACGGAGGGAAAAAAATTGGGTCGTGACAAGTTAGTATCAGATCTCTAGGTTCATAGGTGCTACGAGTCATAAGCGAGTTTGGTAGCGTCTTGCGGGTCGGTATGGAGACGTCTGTACTTATCTTCGAGAGGCTACAGAACTATTAGGACAATTTCACTTCCTTCATTCCTATCGTGCGAGTTCATTGATCTTGAAGTTTTAAAGTTACCGTTACATTCTCTCGCTGATGGTGAGGAAACGAGATGCGTTCCCTGATAATATTAACCCCGGAGCAAAGGTCACTAGGGGAAGAGGTAGAGGTCAATAAGAAGCACGTGCCGCAGTTGGAACATCTACCAGAGCAGCCATAAAGGAACCGCCAGTAGTCCCAGTCAGAGGATAGGATTGATTCCAGGTGTACCAGCTACTTCACAAATCAGGGGAGGAGTTCGGACTCCCGCCATCTACACTCCAGAGCAGCGAGATCATGATTGGTCAGGTTCCAGGTGTCATGGAAGCACAGCATATGGTTACAGTTCAGCCCGTGGTTAGGGCAGCAGCATCGGAGGAAGAACACCTTGGACTTGGGAGGTACCGGAAGTACCACCCTCCTATATTTCAGTATACTGGCGACAGATGATGCCTAGGGTTTCTTGGAGGAGCGTCACTACATTCTCCAGACTACAGGTATTGTGGAGGCGAGCAGGGTTGTTTTTGTCACGTTCCAGCTCATATGAGTGGTTTGTTAGCGGTGGCGGGCATATGAGTTGGGGTAGCCCGGCCGAGTCAGCTTCGCTTGCATGGATTCAGGTTTCAGAGATGTTTTGAGGGAGTTTTCACCCCAGTCCCTCCGAGATGCATGGCGCGCGGAGTTTGAGCAGTTGCGTTAGGGCACTATGTCAGTGTTGGAGCACTATGTCAGATTTAGTGAGTTGGCCAGATATGCACCTAACTTGGTTATTTCAGTTGGGAAGCGAGTTCGTAGATTCATTAGGGGACTCAGGCATGATATTTGGTTCAGCAAGACTTGAGAGTTAGAGTCGGATGCCTTGTTCAGCAAGTAGTAAGGGTCGCTTGCCGGTTAGAGAGCATGTGGGACCGGGAGCGAGAGGAAATACGAGATCAGGAGAGAGAGTTCAGGGATGCAAGGAGGCCTCATAGACCGGATAAATCTACTGGTCCTTATTATGGATGCAAGGTACACACGGTAGAGGTTTTGTGGGTCATCTGGTTCAGTTGCATTACCAGTTTTGCATGGGGTTTCAGGTACTCATCGGTCTCAGAATACTCACATTGCACAGTTTCCACAGCCACGTCGGCAGGGTGGTTGTTTGAGTATGGAGATACCATTCACATGGTGAGAGGTTATTCCAGGATCCAGGCAGTTGTGTCACAGCAGGGGTATTCAGGTGATTAGAGGGCGCCCAAAGAGGGGGAGGCCCGACCCATTGATGTGTTTCGTATAGTATAGTATGCTGAAGGTCGTTGTGCTAAGATATTATCATACAGTTATATTTTGATGTGTTACAGAGGGTCACCATTTGTATTTCATTATAGTTCTGCTGGTCAGAATGAGTTTCCTTTATTTGTTGCCTTATTGATAAGTGAGGTTCATGTTTTGCACTCTATTTTCTTCATGCTTGCTCCCGTTGGGAGATTCTGTGAGTTGTAACCCGTGTCTATCATTGTTTATTCATCAATTATAGGGGTGAGACTAGAAGTGAGTCCTTATTGTTCATCATGGTGAGCTTTATGTGATTTTCCTAAGTATTTTGCTTACGAGCTGTGATTTGATACTCCATTGAGATGTCAGTTAAGTGAGCGTTATGATTTTGTTAGCCGAGACGAGTTAGCGAGAGATTTCAATTGGTATGATATATATTCGGCATGTGATATAGAGCTGAGGGCGGGTTCCTCGTGATATTTGTGATTCGATATGTTTGGATCGGGCTGAGTATCGCGGTGGTAATTTTATCAGGATGGGATCCTTGTGATTTGTTCATATGCTTTGCTTCTTCCTTGTTATATTGCTTTTGTTAGTCAGTATTGATAGAGAGTTGTGCCTATGGGCTTGTTTGATAGTTCCTTTATATATTTCTATTTTCATATTCAGTCACGTCATTATGTGCTTCTTTAGTTTAGCTTGTGGGATGTGTGTCCGGTGGTGTTAGTTGTGACTCGATGATTCGGGTGTATAATAATGAGGTCTTCGTGTTTGCATAATTATCGATATTATGGGACTTGGAAACAGATTTCTTTCAGATGTGAGGCTAATTGCCAATGCTGAGTTGATTTCGGACAGCTATTATGATCAAAAGTGTTATTGCGAGCCCATGTGTGATGTGCTATATTGTGAGGTCGTACCTTATGGGTATAGTCATGAGTTAATGCAGATGGTTGAGGCTAATGCCGGATATAGATTTAGAATCGGGTCTTTTGGAAATGAGTAGAAGGTGAGAAATTGGGGTATGAGGCTTATCGGTGATGATAGGAAGGCTAAATTGCAGTTGTGATGGCGTCATCAGGCTTATGTAGGTTGGGATGATGTGGGATCACACGCGAGTGTGTGTTAGAAGTGTGCAATCAGTGATTGGATGAGTTCGAGGTGAATCTTGGCACATTCGAGGACGAACATTTGTTTTAAGAGGGGGAGAATGTAACGACCCGACCACTCGTTTTGAGAATTTAAGCTCCGTTCGGTGGTGTAAGGTCTTGAACAGCTTCACATTGTGTATATCGACCTGCGTGCGTGGTTGGATTCAGTTACCGGAGGACCTGGAGTTGAATTGGAAGAGAAATTTCAATTTTTGAAGCTTAAGTGATGGAAGTTGACTGGAGGTTTGACTTTTGAGTAAACGGCCTCGAAATGAGTTTTGGGTGTAAACATGTAATTTTTGACCCTCCCCGTGATTTTACACAGTATAACATTTAAATATTTA
>ML301941.1:0-19753 GCA_005239505.1 Nicotiana paniculata | reverse complement strand
ATATGGCCCGTTTGGCCCGGGCCCGTTTAGCCCGGGCCCGCATAACCCAGGCCCGCATAGCCCAGGCCCGCTTAGCCCGTCCCGCTTAGCCCGTTTGGCCCGGGCCCGGCCCGTTAGCCACCCCTAACAAAAACTTCAGCATACGGGGCTGAAGTTCCCCAAGTTACACTGAGGATCTTCAGCTCTTTTGTCTTTGTAAATGGGGAACTTCATGTTGAAGTTCCCTAGTTATAAAGACAAAAACTTCAGCATACGGGCTGAAATTCCCCCAGTTACACTGGGGAACTTTAGCTCTAGAGCTGAAGTTTTGTCTTTTGTAAATGGGAAACTTCAGCATACAGGGCTGAAGTTCCCAAGTTATAAAGACAACAACTTCATCATACGATGCTGAAGTTCCCCATTTACAAAGACAAAAATTTCAGCATACAGGGCTGAAGTTCCCCCAGTTACACTAGGGAACTTCAGCTCTAGAGCTGAAGTTTTGTCTTTTGTAAATGAGGAACTTCAGCATACGGGGATGAAGTTCCCAAGTTATAAAAATAACAACTTCAGCATAAGGGACTGAAGTTCCCCAATTTACAAAGACAAAACTTCAGCTCGTAACTGGGAAATTTCAACCCCGTATGCTGAAGTTATTGTCTTTATAACTTGAGAACTTCAGCTCTAGAGCTGAAGTTGGTAACTAGGAAACTTTGTCTTTGTAATTGGAGAACTTCAGCCCCGTATGCTGAAGTTTTGTCTGGCGAATTTTAGCTTAACCGGTGAACTTCAGCTCAACAAGGGAAGGGAGAGCTGAAGTTATTTAAAAAGTGGGTACAAGTTAATATTTTTTTTAAAAGCAGGTATAGGTTAAATGAGAGCGACCAAATAAAGTGCCCCCGCAATTTTTACCAAGTATTTGGAGGAATTGGGCCGCTGAGATGGTTTGGCAACTTGAAACAAGCCGAACAAACTCATTTTTTTCCTTTTCTTTTAATTTTCAAAAATAATCATTTTATTGAACACTCCTAATTCCAATTAATTTGCAAGATTAACCTAGTGACCTATTTTTCTAACAATTAATTAATTTTTTTAACTAACAAATACATGTAAAGTTACTAATGTATTTTTGGTATTTTAGTGTTTTAACAAATGCAATTAACTATGCAATCAAAATCTAAAAGAAAAACTGTAAAGATCAAAATATTTTTTGTATTTTTCTTAGGATTTAAAATGATACCAAAAATGCATCAAACATAAATACGCATAAAACAAATCAAGCAAAAAGGCAGTAAAATTTCTAAAATTCTATAAATAATTAAAAGCGATTTTTTGAAGTTTTCTAGGAGTAATTTTATATATTGGGCAAAAATTACGTGTTCACAATAAGTACCGATAACTCTGTCCACCAAAGCTTAGACGTTTAAGAAAAAATCACTTAGAGCCCGTTTAGATTGGCTTAAAAAAAATGACTTTTAATCACAAGTACTTAAAAGCAGCTTTTAAGCACAAGTACTTAAAAGCAGCTTTTAAGTGCTGGAGTTAATTTTATAAATAAACAGTTACATGTGTTAGATAAAAGTGCTGAAGCTTAAAAAAAGTTGTTGAAGTATTTGGCAAACAAGTGCCGGTAAGCACTTTTTCCTATTAAAAAGATAAAAGTATCCCTAAAGCTGTTAATATTATAAAGGAGTTAATTACAGGAGTAACAATTATATATAAGTATAATATATTAAAAAAGAAAGATGAAAAAAAACTAAAAATATATTTAAAAAAATTCCCGGGGGAGGGGGGAGGGGGTGAGGTGGAAAAAAATAAAAATTTAAAAATTACGAAAAAGGTAAAATACAAAAAAATTTCTTGTGCAGGAGTGGGGGCAAGGGTGCAGGGGTGTGGGGGTACAGAAAAAAAATAGAAATTTGAAAATAAAATAAAAAAATCTTATGCGGGAGTGGGGGCGAGGGTGGGGTGGGGGCAAGGGGTGCGGAGGGATGTACAAAAAAAAAATTTAATAGTTTCTTTGACTGAAGATAATTTTAGTATTATAAAAATTTATAAGGGACAAAAAAGTAATTTTATTGGTCAAACTAAAATGGATAAAAAAGTTGGGATCAACCAACTTCTTGCTTTTGGCTTTTTTAAAGCATTTTTTAGTTTTTTTTAAGCAGCTTTTTTTTTTTGCCAAACACTCCATTTAATAAAAAATACTTAAAAACTGATTTCAAACCAACCAGCTTTTAAGCCCATCCAAACACTCTCTTAGTGAGACCTTACGGTTCTCCTCGTACTCCATTACATCCATAGGTACATGACGTGTATTATGTGTTTTCTGAACTTTTATAGATGAGAACTAATTATTGGTGTTGCCTGTGTCTTGAACAAGTCAAATGAATCAAACTCTATCCAGCCGAACTGATTGAAGACTAAAGAATAGCATTCAATTTTGAGAGGGTAGTGGGTGGGCTTTCATTATTGCCCCGACTTTGCTTGTCTATCCACTTGCTTGAGATTAAAACAGTTATCACGATGTATTCTCATTGCATTGATTATTAATTAGCTTATCTTCATATATTTGAGGTCTATATATAATACTAGTCCATTTATTGCCAACCTTCAACATTACAAGAAAGACAATAAAGACCACTTGACTGCAGATTTGCTTCTTGGATCCCGATACTTACAACAATAATAACTACGTCTCAATCACAGGTTAAACTCGATACCTACGATAATAGTTACGTACATACAAGTTGTACCTAGTAGGCTAGTATTATACAAGTCTCCTGTGGCCTTCTGACCCAACTCCAGTTGACGCACAAGTCTAACATTAAATACAAAGTCTTTTTCTCATTCAAATCCGTAATGTGCACTTATCTTCCCTAACGTGTTGTGCCGTCTACCATTGAACCAAAGACCCGGGGGCCTATTGGAGTCGGCACCTAATTTTATATTTCCATGCTTCAACTTAAATCATCATAGTAGTTGTCAGTAGCCACCCCACTAATACCATATGGAGTATCGTCCAGAGGCGCGCTTAAACTCTGAAGTGAGGTTCAAAATATGTTGAGCGCTTCGCCTCGCTTTACGGGTGTTTCAGTGCGTACCAAGGCTCTAAATCATACTTTTTCTTGTCAATGAATGTGATCCTGAAAAGATGACACTAAACAACTGATATTTCACTTTATCATAATTTTTTCGACTTTTTTGTCCATATATTTGTCATTCATGCTTATAATTATTGATCTTGGACTACGTATACATATTTTTATTTTTTCTCCTTTTGCGTCTTTTTTGTTAAAACCTTCACTTTATTTGAGCTTTGCGCTTAAACATATTCATCCTCATGCTAAACATAACTGTGACATAATCAGTAAAAAGAATCTTGGCAATGGTGGAAAAGCCGAAGTTTCAAACTACGTAGTTTCAGCTTTCTTTCATCCGCTTTGCTGATAGTAGGGACATCAATAACGAAAAGACGCAGCCAGTGCACTAAATTCCTGCTATGCGTGGGATCCGAAAAAGGGCCGAGCGACAAGGGTCAAGACATCAATAACAATCCATGAAAAGAATAGGCAAAGCTACTTCTATTAGTGCATTTATAAATTTATAATTTTATACACATTCAATCGACCAGGGAAAAAGCAAGGGAAATCATAGTATGTCCGCTGATTTCCCAAATAACTACTACTCGTAGTATAATATCATCTTCAACTCAACAAAACAAATTTTAATCGTTATCATTTCATGCAGTAGTGTCTGTGGGAAAGGAGAGAATTCACACGTTTGATGTTTCACTAGGTGCAGATCGAGCGTGCAACAGAGGTTGAAGAGCTTTTACCACAATGCTCATATTTGGCCGAAAATCAGCTTCATATTGCACACACAAAGCAGCAACAGCAGCCATCTGTTTTACCATGAAGATTTGAGTAGGAGTTGATGAAAATCAAGAAGACGTGAAAAAGTAGAACTTTTTTTTTTCCATCTTCTCCTGAATTAGATGCTGATTTTCGTTTTTAATCAACATAACTTAGGAGAAGAGGAAGGATTAGAGCTGCAGTAGTCAAAAAATTTCTGCTTCTAGTGACATACCTTCGCAACGGCTTTAGGAGGGTATTCGGTACCCAGTCTAGCATCAACACATTGCTTCACTTTATCTTCACTAAGTCTTGGTGTTGCCTGATAACAAAATGGTATGAATCGTCAAATTTGCAGATCAAAAGAATTCAACTAAAGAATGGTGCATCAGATATAGTAATGCCAGTATCTTTAAGGCTATACCCATGTCACAAGACTCTGTTGACCACGTGGCAATGTATGATCAACAGGTTTACGGCCAGTGAGGAGTTCAAGAAGTACAACACCAAAGCTGTAAACATCACTCTTTGAACTCAGCTGACCAGTCATTGCATATCTGCAACACAAGGAGGTAAGTCTAATCAGCATAAAAATGAATGACCTTTGGGCCTAGTACTAATGAAACAAGAGTTAAAATTTCTTTATTTAGTAATTAACCAAGTTCATAGCATATTTGTATTACACATTAAGAACTGGACTCACTCAGGAGCATGATAACCAAAGGTTCCAAGAACACGTGTAGAGTGAAGACGTGCTGCCATATCAGGAGCTTGATTTGACAAGTCAAAATCCGCAATTTTAGCAACATCATCATCAAAGAGTAAAACATTGCTAGACTTAATATCACGATGGATGATATGCGGCTGTGCTTTTTCATGCAAGTACTCTAACCCTTTTGCAGCCCCAACAGCAATTTTAACTCGTTGTGCCCATGACAATACTGGCCCTGGCTGTGCACCTTTCACGCCTTTTCGTCCTGCAACCACAGAATGAAAACTTATTTGCATTTTTCGGCTAGATTAGCAAAATTAGGAAAGATGAAACTGTCAGTTTAGACATATTAATAATTTATAGTCTAGGTAGTTTAAGGAGGCCGCTACAATAAATGTCCTAAAAATAGGCAGTCAAAATGGTTTTCAGCATTAGCTATAAGACGCACTGACACATTAACTTCGCTGAGACAAGACCACCACAATCAAAAGTTGTTCCAAAAGGTCAAAATATGAGTATGAAAAGAAGAAGACACATAATCAAAAGCTCTCAAATGAAACAGGAATATATACAGAAATAGACATCAGTACTGCCAGAAAAAGCAACGTTAAAGTTGTTTCCATAGGAACCTATAGGTTAGGGGTTCGAGCCGTGGAATCAGCCAATAATGCTTGTCCTAGGATAGGCTGCCTACATTACACCCCCTTCGGATGCGGCCCTTCGCCGGACCCTGCATGAACGAGGGATGCTTCGTGCACAGGACTGCCCTTTTAAAATGAAACAAAATAAAGGGTAAAGGTTTTGCTCTGTTCGACAGAGATACACGTTCCGTTAGCAAATGACAACAATTTCTGTTTAAAAAGCAACGGCAATGGATAGAAGTTTTATTTTTGTTTAAAGTGGAAATGGGAGGGTAAATCATGACCCTAAAGCACCTTTAGACCAGTTTTCATGAATTAAGTTTTACGTAGAGAGAGGGGAAAGGATTTAATGGACTCAGCAGGATAATGATCAATTTTCAAACTACTAGGAGTTACCTATTTCTATTACCTTAAGGAGCAGTGGCAATGACTGATATTAAAACAAGGAGAAGGTGGGTTGGATTGGATTTGGAAGAATAACAAGGGCATTCTAAAGACTCAGATCAAAGTCCACTCATTGCATTGGGTCATGAATATATTGGCCATCTCTCTCTCTCCCTCTCTCTCTTTCCCCCTATCCCTCTCTCCCTCTCGCTCCCTCTCTCACATACACACACAAAAGGGAACTCTATGAAGCTTCACCAACATGATATGGAAGCCACTTTAAGCTCCCTGCCTCTCCCTCTTTCCTTGATTGTCTCTCCTTTGTCTCTCCTTCTGAACTCTGACCAATAAAGTGGACCAAGTCCAATAACCTTTGGGGCAAACAATCTTTTCAAGTTTATACTATCAAAAGAAAACTATTAGGGGAATGGAAGGACCACAGAGAAAAAAGAATCAATGATCCTTATTTTGGATAAAGAAGAAGCAATGACATTCTAGCTTTAGGTATCCCTTGTACCCTCTATCTCAACTCAATGCACACTTCCCATCCAATTTTTGATATCCCAAAATGTTTTAAAACAACCTTGCAAAAAATTATATTGGACAGAATTTAACATAGAAGGCCAATTTACCAAAATCTGGGTCCAATTAAGGCAAGCATGAGTTCAACCCTTCTCTCATCGAGCCACGATTGATAGCCACTCGACCTGAGGAACTTAAAACTTACTATGTAGACATTTTTCATTTTAACCAACTTATCATTTTCTGAAGTTCTATCACTAACAAATAGTATGTAAAATTAGCTTTTTCCCTATCTGCATAGTCAAACTATGTAATAAATGGAACTTATAATGGAATATGTTCTAGAGAGAGGACAAAAGAACAAAAAGCGTATACAAGTATACAAGTATACAAAAGCAAAAAGCAAAAAGCAAAAAGCAAAAAGCAAATAATAAAATCTGAAAGTAAGAACTCTAAGGGCTCTTTAGCACAGTATATGAGGAAGTCTTGGGGCAAGTTTACTCTTGATTAGAGAAACTTCACATAAAACTTTCACGACACATGTCAGGAAAAAAAGCCAAGGCAAGGTCCCTCAAAAAAGGAGGATAAAGCGGGGAGGAGCTTTGATCACTTTTTAAGGGTTGAAAAAGCAGTAATAAAGTGGTTAAAATGGGTGCTATGTACACATGACCTAATTGGATTTGGAATTTGCAATCATTTCCAGACACAATCTATCACGAATGGTTATGAGATTCAATTTGAGTTCGACCCGTTTGTACATGAACTTCGAAAAGCATAGAATAGCTCGACAACGGCTTATAGTAAACTAACCATGAAGAATGTCATGAAGAGATCCATTTGGGGCATACTCATAGGCCAACACACGAAGACCACCATCCACACAATAACCGAGTAATTCAACTACATTTTCATGTTTTAATCTTGATACCATAGAAACCTGCAACGGGTCATATCATATCCAAGCAACGGTAAGAAATTTATGTATTATATAGGTTAGTCAAAGTAGGACAATCCAATTAACCTGACCTGCGCCAAAAATTCTCGATCAGGCTGCTTACTCGAGTCTAACTTTTTAATGGCTGCAGCCCGCCCACTTTTCAAGACACCATGGTATACCCTTCCATACGATCCCTCACCTATCAAGGCTTTTGTACCAAAGTTGTCTGTGATGTCCTTTAATTCATCAACAGCTATAGAAGGAACAGCAATGGGCTGGATGTTAACAGTCTGTGTCTCCTTCTGCGCACTTTCTGTTGCACGCTGCCCTGCATTATAGCCTAAAAGAATTTTCTCCGGTTAGTGAGGACTGAAAACAAGAAATCCTGTCGGAAAAAATTAAAATGAAAAATCCCAGTACACTGAAGCAGGACACTTTCTAAAGAAAGCATTTCCATAGGATAAGAGTAAAGCCAAAGCAATGAACCAAACACTACATCTTTTAACTGACTATTTATTGGTTTACTATGGTTAAATTGAAAGATTGAGATGAGAGACATGTTCGCACAGTATGCATCTGTTCCATACCGTGTCATCCCAAAAAAACTAAATACAAACATCACAATCTTTGAGCTTCCAAGATGCTGGAACTAGTTTATTTATAAACCTGCTGTCGAGATTAGATTATCTCTTCCTAACTCAATTGACAATAAATCATATCTCATTACTCATTGGTCAACATTGAGCTTCAATCCCGGAGATACTTGGGGGTCGTTTGGTATGAGGTATAAGAAGGTATAGTGTTGGTATAACAATTTAATACCACCTTAATATTTTGTTTGGTAAGCAAACCTGGTATAAGTTATGCCGGGATTAAAATTAGTACCGGGATAACTTATACCCTGTAGAGGGTGGGGTAATTAGTGCCGGTATAACTTATACCTTCTTCTTAGAAATTATGAAATTGTCATGTTTAATACAACATACCAAATAGTGGATAAAAAACAATACCAGGATAACTAATCCCAGCATAACTAATCTCAACATAACTTATCTCAGCATAACTTATCCTGGCTTATATCGTATTCAAACCAAACGATCCTTAACACTACCCGACTGCTTCCCTTGCGGCCAAACTTACCATTCCCCATAGTTTTTACAACAACAACAACGATCCAATAAAATCCCATAAGTGGGGTCTGGGGAGGGTAGTGTATACGCAGACCTTACTCCTACCCCGAAGGAGTAGAGAGGTTGTTTCCGAAAGATCCTCGACTCAAGACAATCCCCATAGTTTGTGATGTTACAAAAAGAAAACAGTACAAGGAGGAAATTGACCTGCTGAATTATTGGTCATGAAGGGTCCATGATCAGCAGCTTTGTGCATGTCATCATCATCACAACAACCGAAGCAGCCCATAGTTTTCCTTCTTCCTATACCCTTGAGATATTCTGGAAAATACTAGTAACAAAGTTAAAGAAGTTATATAGGGTGTCTCGAGAACACATAAAAGGACTCTCAATAAGTGCTATAATACAAAATCCATTAACCCAAAGCTTTCTGAAACACGGTAATTCCTTTGCTCTCCCCGTAAATCGAAAATGTTCACCCAATGTCATCAACAATATCAAGCAGGCCAGGTGAAAGATCAATAACAACATTAAAATGTTATCTTATGCTTCTACTGACATAATGAATGTTTGTATGGCACTCATGGAAAAAGGTAGAAACTACGCACATCAACATATCAACAACAACATACCCAATAAAATCTCACTAGTGGGGCGCACACATCAACATATCATAGAGGGAAAAAAAAAGCCAACACCATAGTCTAATCAAGACGGAAATGGATATTTTAATGTATAAACCTACATGAATTACACTTACATGACATGGTCTCCCTGTGATGACCAATGAATATGCATTTTAGTGGATATATGACAGCAAATATGGTAAAATGATTAGGATATACATCATATGAACCTACATTATTAAAGAGTTGGCATCAAGAGAAGCACCAACTTTTTCCTTAACATCCCCATTTCTCAATCTCCCATAGCTATATTTCTTTCTATCCTAGAGAAAATGTCACCATAACATAAGATTTACAAATTATTTTCTGGAAGTGTCACGCTTAATTTAGAGGCAAATTTAGGGTTTCAACTTTATGTGTTCTGGATTCTAGGACAGCAATCCCAAGTCTAGTACTGGGATCTGATTAAATGAATTTCTTAACATATATACAAGGTTTGAACCAAAACTACTGGGTTCGAACCCATACCTTATAGCCTACATCCTCCCCCGATACTCATAATTGAAACTAACCAAAAGAGCAAGCTTTTGGTATCTTCACTTTTATAAGATACAATAAGGAAGTCACTTTATTAGCATAAATGCACCCAGAAAGACAACTGCTTTGAACCCCCATTTTAGATATTCCAACAAAGAAACACAACAGAAAGGGGGAAAACCATTATCAAATCGCTTTTCATTTACATAAAGACCTTTTGTTCTTCTCTTTAAGTCACTTCAAAATACATTCCTGATATCTTCCCTCACTTTTCACTAATCCATTACAATCTCAAAACCCTCAAACAAAAAAAAACAAATACATTAACACTAATTTAAGCTCGAAACAGCGAGTTTTTCGATTATTAACAACAGTTGAAGTTCTATGTACTGAAAATGTAAATAAATACTTATTACAACAACTAGATCACTTAAGACGGCAATTGCAGATAACTCTATTTTATATAATTAATTGATAACCTTGAATAAACGGTAAGTAACCTACTATAACATGTTAGATTACACTAATACTGTGAAAAATCAAAACAGTATCGGCGCGTATAAGTTAAATCCTATAAGAAAAAAATCTAACAACCCTCAAACTATGACAGGTAACTGAAATACAGTGCAATCACAGTAAAATTATCACACAATATAAAAAATTAATACATAATTGTGCAAAAAAAATACAAATCAGCACGATCTCGTAGTTTTGTCGAACAAAAGTAGACTCAAAAAAAGGGGAAAATTTACGAGGACTACTAACCTTAGAGGCAATCGGCTTCGAAAACAACGCGCGATGAGAAAATTGGAAAGAAAATGTGATCTGAAGAGTGAGACAGAAATATATGTATTGAATTGAATGAATCAGAGTGAGAAAAGTAATAGAAACGGAAACAGTGTAAAGGAAAGAGAGTAGTTTGGCTAGTTGCTCTGTCTCTTTTGTTGGCCTTGACTTCTTCTCTTTCACACACACACACAGTTCTCTATTATGCCCTCTTTATTTATTCTTTTCACAATAATTGTTTTCTATTAAAAAGAATGCGAAAATACCATTTTTCTTGTTTTTTTCCCAATCATTTAATTCACAAGTTTCTTGTTAAATATATTCTTCTTTTTTTACGAGCAATTTCCATTTTACTCTAAAGATGGTATATTAATTAATTTGTATAATATTAGTTATACGTCCGTGCCTCTGCCGATTAAAATCTTCCGGATGTAGCTTCATTAGCTGCGCCACAAGCAGTAACGTCCATAAATAAAATTAAAATTATTAATACGGGTCTTTTTCCCCGAAAAGGAAATAATTTGGGGTATTTCTTCTTCTTATTTAGCTTTCAAGTGGGAGAGGAGTGCATATTTTAATTATTTTATCGAGTAGTTTGTGAAGGTTAAGTTGGGTGTCAAGTCGAGCCAAGTCCATCTGTATTCAAATGAATATCGAATCGAAATTTGAACTTAGCTTCACCAATCTTTCGTGTACAATAACTTAGAGAGTTAGGGGGGGGGGGGGGGGAAAANNNNGGGGGGGGGGGGGGGGGTAAAGAGATTATTTTCAATAGGCCCTCAGCTTCAAACAAGCATGCAAAATTTTACTCTAAAAATTATGAATTAATTTGCGCACATTTTAACTAATTTATCAAACTCTGTGAAAGTTAATTTGCGTGTCTAGTCGGGCCAAGTCGATGTGTGTCCAAATGAACGTATCAAATCAAACCAATCGATTGTCACCTCCCACAAAAACAATTATCAGGTAACTCTATAAAGCAAGGACATCTGAGAAGATTTAAAAATAATTGCTTAGTATTTTCTAACCTGAAACTCCATAATTATCACTCATTTATTAATCAGTATACCACACCCTTAAGTGCTTAAAATCTTTCATCTTTACATAAAAAGCCGGTCATATTCATTATTTACTTTTTCTAGCTATATACATTGATTATACATAATTATACACATATAGTATATAAATTATGCATATATTATACCTTTATCGACTATTTTTAATTTAAATGGTTGGATGAACGGCTATTTGAGTTAATTTTTCTTGTACTAAGCTGAATCCAAGCATTATCGAACTTTGTTACAATATAACCAAAGTTAAATAATTTTTTTGGTGTCTATTTTTTGTATGTATATTACTACTATAGAAAATTTGATTCAAAACAAAACATATAAAAATTGGGTAGCTTTACGAGTGTTGCAGGTAGGTAAAACTGCTCACCAAAATTTAAGCAAATAGATCATACTAAGGCTCTGTGTCATAAAAAAAAAGTTCTTAATATATGTTTGTCCATAAAATTTTATAAGTTTCTGAAAAAAATTTGAAAATGAGTTTTTCAAAAATAAAAAAGTAGTTTTGACCACTTTTTCAAAATTTTCAGAAATTTCTTTTTTCCCCAATCACAAAACTACAATAATTTTTTCAAGTGAAATGCATATCCAAATATTAATTCCAAATTCCAAATTCAAAATACTGTTTTTCAACTTTACTTCAAATACTATTTTTTTTAATTCAAAAATTATAATATTTTTTATGTCCAAACGTCTGTTGTAGATTCGAACAAGGAATTCTTCGTTTGTAACTTTTATGTAGCAACCAGAGACTTGTATATTGGAGTTTCATTAGAATTGAACAATTTATATTTCAACTTCTTTTCTATAAGAAATTAATTCAAAATTTTAGTAGTATTAAATTAGATTGAAAATTAGACCGACTAGGTTGGAAAATGATTACAAATACATAATAATTGTAGACAGCTGAGGGTATATAATCTTTTTGTTATTTTAATTTTTTTTCCTTCCCAAATTCATCATATTCGAAGTGAGACACGAGGCATCACATGGGTGTATGTTAGTCATAACTCATTAAACGATAAACAAATGGAATAACAATTCTAAAAGTAATTATATAATAATTGGGTAATGGTCTTCTTAAATTGATTTCTTAGTTGTTTCTAATTAAATTATTATCGTTTTGGTATCTTTACATTTGACCATAATTTATTATTATTATATACTAATAATAATTCTTGTAAAGCAATCTATGGAAAGATATTAAGTGATTTTGGCGTTTAGTAAATTTGGGCATGAATAATCGGCTGTCCGTCCTCAAATATTTTAATAATTCGCGAATAATTCCTCCTAATTATTCGAGTTATTCCTCCACCTTAAAATTTAGCCTAAGATTCAGACTGTGGCAATTAAAATTTGACAGCTTATTTGGATGGTTGTTACGCACTGTATTGTATCATATGATTATTTTAAATATGATTGGTTTAGATTATTACTTAAATTTTATTATATCGTATCGTTAAATTCGTCGTTACATAACGATGAAATGTGTCATTTTATGTAACGACCAATTTAGTGTGGTCGCGTCGTTACCTTGTCTTTTTCTCTCAATCTCATCCTTCATTATTATTAAATAATTATATTTTATCATTTACCCTGCATTTTTATATAATAATTTTTCTTTATAATATTGCAAGTTTCTTCTTCATATTGATGGTGCATGATATCATGAAACGCCGGCAAACGACACAATCTATCTAAAGGTTATATTTATTAAACGATACAATACAATACAACACAGTACAATACGATATATTATAAAACGATACGTAACAACCATCCAATTGGCGACATAGTTTCAGACGTTAATATTTATTTTAAAATTTTGTATGTTTAGAAATTATATCAAAAGTGTTTTTACTGCCATATCTAAAAAGCACAAGTATTTTAAAAATTTGAAGAAAAAAAAACATAATTAAAGAAGATTGTCTCTAGAATAATATCTTGGAGTACCTTTAAGCTCCATCTTCTTTTGTGGAGTTTCACAAGAAGTTCAAAAAGAAATATTGGAGTTCCTTGGAATCTAAAGAGGGGAGTTGTCTGTGCAATATCTTGGAGTACCTTTAAGCTCTAAAAGAATGTCAATAATTCAGTGTCAACCTATAATTGACAAATTAGTGGGAAGAACACATCCTGAACAACGAAGTTATTGTCATATGCAGGGAGGATACAACTCATCAAAAGTGTCCTATTCTCCATTCAAAATTATTGGGCTCAAATATTCATGTTACCAAAGAAGATTACCAAACTGGTTGAAGCAATTTGCAGAAATTTCTTATGGACAGGGGATAGCAATATTTCAAAGAAAGCTCTTCTAGTTTGGGAGAAAGTCTGCCAGCCCATATCAGCAGGTGGTTTCAATGTAATGGACATAGGCCTATGGAACAAAGCAGCCATCAGCAAGCAACTATGGAACTTATGCAAGGAAAAGAACAAGTTATGCATACAATGGTGTACTGTTACTATATAAAAAGCAAACATGTATGGGAGGTGCAACCTAGCCAAGCGGAAGATTGTGAAAGTTAAAGAGAATTTTGAAAAAGTAGGTTACACCTACGAGGGCCTAATGCAGATGCAAACTTGCTCTATAAAACACATGTACCATAAATTGCAACGAGAATTCAGCAAAGTGAGCTGGGAAAATTGGTATGAAACAATGTAGGATATCCTAGGTGGATATTCACGCTAGCATTGGTGGGTAATGGCACGCTATACACTAAAGATATATTGCTAAAATGGGGCATCCATAATGATCAATCATGTCCTTTATGTTCACATGCAAATGAAACCATCAAAAATCTATTCTTTGAATGTCAATATGCTGCTGAGTTATGAAAAAGGCTGCTCAACTGGCAAGGTATCTACAGAAATATCTATGATTGGTCTGAGGAACTACTTTGGGCAGAGAACTGGGCGAGAAACAGAAGTGCAAAAGCATAATTGTTCAAGGTTGTGCTAGCAGGATGCGTATATTTTGTGTGGCAGAAGCGGAATGCAAGACTATTTCAAGCCAAGTCGAGGAACTGTGAGATACTTAGCAAACTAATTGTACAAGAAGTGCATTGTCGAAGCAACAGGAAAATAGAGAAAATACTGAATAGATTGGACTACTATCCAAAGTAATAGTTAGTGAATAATAGAAGGATAATAGAAAGAGTGTATAGGGGAGAAAGGGAAGTATAGTAAACTTTGTAAAGGTTCTGTCTTGTTTCTAAATATTTTTTCCCTGATATATATAAAAGTTTAATTACCAAAAAAATGTTGCAATATGGGTCAACATTACTCTTTTGGAACAATTTCATTAGTTTTGATTTTTCTATATATAGAAATCAATAATTTTTCTGTCGAGAGTCTGTCAGAAATATTTTTTCTATTTTCTCAAAATAGCGATAAGGTCTGCATACACACTATTCTCTCCAAACCCCCACTTGGGGGATTCCACTTGGTTTATTGTTATTGTTATTGTTGTTTTTTAAAAATAAATAAAGAATATTATAAATTGTTAGTTTTAATTTCATTTGGGGTACTACTACTTCAAAAAAAAT
Organism: Nicotiana paniculata; assembly: GCA_005239505.1. Taxonomy (NCBI): domain Eukaryota; kingdom Viridiplantae; phylum Streptophyta; class Magnoliopsida; order Solanales; family Solanaceae; genus Nicotiana; species Nicotiana paniculata. The sequence continues at coordinate 5,030 of ML301941.1, read as the reverse complement.
TCATTTGGTTGCATGGGACACAATGACTAGGGATAAATGTGACACGGGACTTGGTATTCGCTCAGCTAACCACAAATCTTGTTAACTTAGTATGCCTCACCTGGAGACTACTTCATAATCCTAAGAATCCTTGGTGAAAAACCTTATCATCTATATATGGCTCCAGAAAATTTGTTCTCAACACTTCCTTCATATGGAAAAGTGTGTTAAAGGGCTGGGACATTTGCCATAGAGGTATAAAATGGATCCCCTGCTCAAATTCTAACATAATAGTTGGATTACTAGCTAGATCCCCAAAACACTCATCCTTAGGCAGCTCGTAGAAGGTCCCCTCACTGAGCATTGTAATTCTCTCGCCATCAAGGATATTTGGACTAATAATAAGTGGCAATTAGAAAAAATCTCGCTCAATATTCCAACTCACATTAAAAACGGCATCCTAGCATTACAACCTAAGGAAAGCTCTAGAGATATAATGTCTTGGGATCTAACTAGGGATGAGTCTTTCACCACTAAAAGTTGCTACAAGCTAATTACCCCTACCAATCAACCTTCTAGGGATTTTAGTTGGATATGAGAACTGAAATATCCTAACAAAATCAATTATCTGCTATGGAAATGTTACCACAATAAACTTCCCACCCGTTTCTATATCTACCACATTGGCATTAATATTGACTCTACATGTCCTATTTGTAAAAATGAAAGTGAAACAATCGATCACATTTTTGTTGGTTGTAAGGCGGTCACAAACTAAAATAAAATGGTCCATCAACCAACCCCACTGGATGGATAATATCAAGCATTTAGTTACTAACTCCTCCTCACATCATCCACAGTGGCAGGATCTATATCCCTTTATTCTATGGGGAATTTGGCTAAACCAAAATCACAATAACCACTCAAATACAAACCTCAACTTCAATCCAGGGCAAGCCTTTAAATTAGCAACTGAGAATAAATTACTAACTGAACAAGAAAAAATCATTGTTCCCTCGCATGCAACCAACGTTGCATGGCATAAACCGCCTGCTTCTTTCTTCAAACTCAACATTGACGGGGCCTTTAATGATAAAAAAAAAAGGGGGGGGGTTTAGGAGGTTTATTCAGAGACCATATAGGCAAATGGGTTATAGGCTACCAACATCAATGTCCTGCAACATCACCTATCAATGTTGAGTTATTAGCACTCAAGGAAGGACTCAACTTAGCCCTGACAAGAGGCTACACCCCCTTGATCATCGAAACAAACGCAACAGAGGTGATCAATTTTTTTAAACACTGGCAGTGTTTCTCACGATTGGATCATATGCACATGCAGGTCGCTAATGCTCCGGCTAAAGCAGCCGACAATCATCCATAATTTCAGGGAGGGCAACAAGGTAGCGCACAAATTGGCAAGGGCAGCCCTGAAGGAAGGAAAAAACCATCATATACTAGGCAAAACACCATTTTATTTAATAAATAACCTGGCAACAGATAAGGTGGAAGGTGTTTATTTTGTTAAGACTATTAGTATTAATATTTGTATTAAGCTTGCCAACTCGGACATAAATGTCCTTAAGTCTATCTGTTTTATGGATTGTGTAACAAACAGTATTTTGCAGTATTAATATATATTATCTCCCCTTGTTCAAACAAGAAGTACAAATATGTTAAGCATTGCTAAATCTTAAGAATATTCTTATTTACCACTCGCTTGATTAGAGTTAACATCGCTACCCATTTTTTCACCTTGAAATATCTAATAAAGGCTAATTGTAAGAAGTTAATTAGCTTAATTGATGTGTCGCAGATCTTCCTACAAAGCGTAAATTATCCAACTCTTGTTGAAATCAAGTAATCAACGTCTTATTCATGCTAAGATAAACGAAATGTGTTATTACTCCCTACTTTTCCCGCTAGGCTAGTGCTTTATATTGATTTCTACTTCGTTCATGATGTGGGTGTGCGAACAAAAGTCCTACATTAGTGATGTGTGGCTATAATTTATGATTTAACACATTATGTGCCTTACATTTTATGTGCGTTAATGATAAAAATACACTTCGTATGTGCATAATGGAATCTATTTCATGTGTAGGTGAATTGGAGGTGGAAGCCGAGCTAAATGGATGCATAAACGTCAAAAATACGCTCAAGAGTCGAAAAGGAGTGAACCGGGCTATAGTCGGGCGTTTGAGCTGTAAAGCCTGATCATACCAGGCTATAGTTGGGCGTTTGGGCTATAAAGCCTGGTAGGACCAGGCGTTTGGGGGGCGTTTGAGCCCTAACGCCAGGCATGGCCAGGCTTTATCCGGGCGTTTGGGCCATAAAGCCTGGTTCCTGGTCCGGTCCAATCCGAGTTTTGAAGGTTTTAAGTGTTTCCTAGTTTGAATAGAAGTCTCCTACACGTTTAGGGTTTTTCCCATACATATAAATAGACCCAAAAACACAACTTTAAGGGGAGATGCCATTAGAGACAAGAGAAGCCTGTGGAATACTACTCAGCAAAGCAAAACATTGATTTTTACATCATCTCTTCATCACTTTGTAGTTTAATTATGCAAGTTATTTTGGAGTTGATTATTATGGGCATGATTAGCTAATTTCTTTAATCTAGGGTTTTGGTGGAACCCGTTGGGGATGAACTTATTGTGATCTTAATATGGTTTTGATTGGTTGATTAAACTCTATTTGTTCAACTACGTTCTTGTTGTAATTGATTGAAAGGCCCTCATTAGTTGTTCCTATTTATTATGTATCTACTTGAGCGAGAGTGCATATTTAGGTAGTTGTTTGAACAACATCACTCCCGAAGTATAGACGAAAGTCATAATCGAGGGTTTAGAAGTTGGATTAGAAATAACGATACTTCGGGTGCTATCTAAAGTGAACTGTAATGCAATCTAGCTAGCGTAACTTGAGAGAGTGCGTCTAGTAAATTATCATAATTACTTGAGAGAGATTTATGGTAGATAGAGTGTTCATGATTGATAGAGACAACTAATCAAACTATAAGAAGTATCCGAGAAGGAAGTTCACCGACGGGGGAAACCATAACCTTAGACCTTTATTATAATTGTTTACATCATATTGTTAGTTAATCGTTAGTTTATTAATTTTGTTAGTAGAAATAGTAAAACATCACCAATTGATATTCAAAAGTCTTGAGAAAATTGATTAAGTAAAAGTTTCGTATTCTGACGGCTTGATTGATACGAAAATTCCCTGTGGGATCAACTCTGGGCGTAATACCCCAGATTATATTTGCAGCGCCCGTTTAGTCTTTCTATAAGACATAGTTGAGCGTGATCAAATTTTGGCATCGTTGCCAGGGAATTAACGGTGTTATCAATTGGAGTTAGAAGAAATATAAAATTCTGAAATATAGTCAATTTTCTTCAATTGTCATCTATACATTGAAAGTTTAACGTTTGCTAACGTGGTTGTACAGGTGCATGCCTATAAATTCATCGAGAACTGGTGAAGTAATTTAAGTCTTATCAGACCCCGAGAAAGTTTTCAAGGCCCTAAATCGGGCCAACCGGAAAAGCAAACAGCAACCATCAATTGAACAACTTGAATCCGACATGGAAGATCCAAACAACATGAACATCAATGGGGATGATGTGGTAGACCCAGTCGCTCAAATAGGGGCAGAGGCTCCTTTATATGACTGGGCACAACCCACATCAGAGAATTTGGCCACTACAATACTAGTCCCTCAAATACAGGCTGAATCTTTCTAGATTACAAATAATATGCTGCATTTGTTGCAGAACAAGGGACTAGGTCATACATCGAAGACCCCCAACAACATTTGAAGAACTTCCTGTCAACTTGAAAAACACAGAGGCAGTCAAACGTCACTCAGGAGGCAATAAAACTGTTGTTGTTTCCATTCTCAGTGACTGGAGCTGCCCAGACTTGGCTAAACTCACTCACCATCAATTCCATTACCACATGGGAGGAGTTAGTTAAGCAGTTCGTGAACAAGTTTCATCCACCCAACAAGACTGCTCAACAAATTGATGAAATCTTGAGCTTCAGACAAAAACTATTGAAACATTGCAGGAGACATGGGAAAGATTTAAGGGAATGCTGGTTATCTGTCCACACCATGGTATTCTGGAGCAGATGTTGGGGCAGCATTTTTATATGGGTCTGGCTGATACTGTTAAGGAAAATGTTGATGCTTCAGCTGATGGAGCATTCTTGAGCAAAACGTGGAGAGAAAGTCAAATCTTACTTGATAAAATGGCACAGAATTCAGGATGGACAACAAGGAATGCACCCATTACTCCTGTAGTTCACTCAGTGCCATTCGATCCATCCAATACTATTGCAGAGAACGTGGCCACCTTGATAACACAGATGAGCATACTAACTAAGAAGGTGGAGGAATCTGGGCAAAAGCAGCAGGTACACATCGTTGATACAACCAATGGGGGATTATGCACATCTTGCATTAGTCAACCATTTGGTAATCAGTGGAATGCAGAATGTGATCACCCTCCTTATCCAGAGAACATGAATTATGTGTCAAATTATGGAAGCCAGAGACAAGGGGGGCAGAACTGGGGTCAGCAAGTTCAACCGTATAGACCACCTCACCAACAGCAGAACAGTGGAAATATGGGTGTCATGAGACCACAAGGTAATGCAACACCATATCAGAGGCCACAAGTTTATAACCATCAGAATCAACAACAAGCATACTACCCTCCTCAGCATCAACAGGGGGGAAGACAAGAAGATGGGTTTTCCAGGTTAGAAGTTATGATGCAGCAGGTTATTGGGTCAAATGCCAAAATCAGTGGGAGAGTAGATGTACATAATGCAGCTATAAAAAATACTGTAGTACAGTTGGGCCAAATATCTATGGCAGTGAACAATCGTCTGGGACTTTACCTGCAGATACTCAGGTAAATCCTACGGACCAGGGCCCAAGACAGCTGATGGCAATGACTCTTCGCAATGGCAGGGACTTAGACTTGGAACTGGAGAGAGCTCGTGAAAGCAGGCAGGCCGATACACTGGTACCCATG
>ML301940.1:0-53155 GCA_005239505.1 Nicotiana paniculata | reverse complement strand
ATATATATATATATCACATCTTGTATCAATTGCATGTATATCCGATTGTACTTTAGGAAAACGGTAACCTTTTTCCAAGTATTATGGTGAATGGCAATAAATTTGGAGCCATAATATGCCTTATTATTATCTAATGATCCTAACTCACCTTTCTATATTTGTTTCTTTCGACGAACTATGAATAATGCATGAGGAATTCACATTAGGCTAAAAACAATCAGCTTTCAGTTTCATGTAATATATTGTATGTCATTAAGACAAGTCAATTCGATGTTCCGCTTTGGATTTCACTAATTCTGATTGACATAATCAAACAGCTACAAGAAAATAAAAATGGAAATTAATCAAATCAAATGTGGAAGTTTTTTTGTTCTGTTTGTGTAGGCAACCTTTTATTTTCTCTTTCGTTTCTTTATAATGAACATGACTAATTAGTAATCCTTTTGTGGCTATTATAGTAAATTAGTAAGTGTTAAGAGATAAAATAATTAAATATTTTAAATACACTATTAGCCCATGTGTTCATACCCGAACCTTTGATTGATATGCTTAAATAATAAAAGGATCATGTGCGCATCTCCGCGTCTCGATACCTTTAAATTTAAAAATAATTTTATTTTGACAATGTGTACATTCCGTACCTTGGTTTAACATTAGTTTCAAAGAATACCTTGTGTGCATACCGCAACTTGGTGAATATAATTAATAAAATATAATAATTAATTAAGCGATAATAAATAAGACATAATAAATAAAAATACAAGAATAGCTAAATAATTGATTTAAGCCTTACATTAGTCAATAAAGCGGCCGTGCTAGAACCACGGGACTCGAGGGGTGCCTTACACCTTCCCCTCGGTCAACAGAATTCCTTACTCAGTCTTCTATTTTCGTAGACCATGAATTTATGAGTCAAACATTCCTTTTGATAAGGGATTCAATAAAAGGTGACTTGGAACACCAAAACTCAACTCCAAGTGGCGACTCTAAATAATAAATAATCTCTTTTCAAAACGTCACTTCGATTGGAAAAACTCTTCTAACTCAACCTCATAATCAGGATAGTGGTGAAGAAAGAGGTGTGGCACTCGCTCAACCCCGAAGACTGGAGGGCGCAAGCGGGTCCATCTATCTAACATCTTTTGCTGGTCGCCACCCACAACTAGTCTGGGCTCTGGTGCTGCCGCTACAGGCTGGGTACCATCCACGGGCAGTGTACCCGGGGTAGGATGTAATGCTGCTGTCTGTCCTGCGGCCTGGCCAGTAGGGGTATGGGCTCCCCCTCCCGCCTGTGAAATGGCATGATCTGCTGGAAATAACCCAGCCTGGGACATGGTATCCATGAATCTCATCATACGGCCCATAGCTGCATGGAAGCCTGGCGCCGTCATAAAGTCTACACGTGCCGGATCTTTTGGAGGCACCTCATCCTGCTCCTCTAACATAGGGTCCTCTGGTGGCGACACCGGTATAGCTCTAGGACGCCCTCGTCCCCTACCACGGGCAGGTGCCCTACCCCTGTCCCTACCACGGCCTCGAGCGGTGGGGGCAGCACCCTCTCCCGCATCAAGAACAAGAGATGCACGCGTCCTCACCATCTGTGAGAGAATAGAAGAATGCATTTAGTAAACCATAGGTTGCACGATAGAGTAAGAACAAATAGAGGTTTCCAAACACCCCGTCGCCTCCTGAAGATAAGTACAGACGTCTCCGTACCGATCCGCAAGACTCTACTGGGTTCGCATGTGACTCGTGAGACGTACGTGAACCTGGTGCTCTGATACTAAGTTGTGACGACCCAGAATCCCACACGGGTCGTGATGGCGCCCAACGCCGGGATCAGGCAAGCCAACGGTTGCTTACTAGTGAGGTTTTCCTTATTAACGCACCAACCCCACATGTTTCCTAAAGTTTTACACTTAATTCATTTATAACAGAAGTGGAAGCATTTACCAACTTAAGTACATACCTCCAAAAGGATCGTGTTCCGATACATATAAAAATATATACAGTCCCAAAATAGAATCTACTAAGTGTGTGCCAGGAACTAGTGTCACAAGTCAATGTGCGACTAGTAGAATATACAAATGAAGATACAAGAGGTACTGCTGTCTGAAAGGATATAGACAGGAATAAACAAAAGATAACTCCATAGCATAGCTAGGAATCGCCAACGGAGGCAGCTCACCGTGGAGTCAGGTCCGGAATCTGTCAAGCTCCGATCGGATAACTAGAAACACCAGCCCCAGAACCTGTACAGTAGTGCAGCATGAGTACATAAATATTTATATGTACCCAGTGAATATCCCGCCTAACCTTGAAGAGGTAGTTACGAGAGGTCGACATGACACTCATTAAGGTCCAACATTATAAATTAATAGAATGTAATAACAACAGTAGGCATGTAAGGCAGTGGAGCAACAAGTATATATATGTAAGATACTGAAATCCAGGAAGAATAATGAGATAAATAAAACAATTACAACTTCACTTTCCCAAATATATGTCAGATCAATTTCATGAAATTTAATAACAAATAAAGCATACGCATACAGGGTGAGGACAACCGGCCGGAGTCACAGGATAGTCACGCTCGTGCACCGCAGAAGGATCGACTGGCCCGTCCCAAAAGTGCACCACAAGCTCTCTATGCACTGCCGAAGGATCGATCGGCCCGTCCTAAAAGTGCATCTCTCGACCTCTTTACGCACTGCCGAAGGATCGATCGGCCCGTCCCAAAAGTGCGTCTCTAAATCTCTCCATGCACTGCCAAGGGATCGAACGGCCCTTCCCAAAAGTGCATCTCTCAATCTCTTTGCGCACTGCCGAAGGATCGATCGGCCCCTCCCAAAAGTGCGCCTTTCAATAGAGTGGGGGAATTCACGCTCCGCTCGCGGAATACAATTTGCGAAGCAGTCACATGCACATACATTATTCCTTTTAAAAGAGAATGCCTTTCCATAATCAAATTTCTTACAAGTTTTTCTCAAATTTCATAACTTCGGGAATGTAAACAATTTGAAATGTAAATTCAGCACGCGTATAGTTCATATCAAATAAAACACAAGGCATGATGTGGGCGTAACTACTCGGACATAATACAAATATTCGCTACGTGCGGACTCTCATCACTTTGTACGCACATAGCCCTCACAAATTATCACATATATCATTTAAATCACCTAGGGGGACAACTCCCCCTTACAAGGTTAGAAAGGAGACTCACCTCATGACGAAACCACCCCTCGGATGATGGATGCGTCCGAATCTCTGAAATCTACTCTCGACGGCTCGCAACTAGACAAATATAGTATAATTAAATCAATGCATTCTCAAAATAGGAAATATTATCCTAATTTTTCAATAACCCAACATTCTTGAGAAATTCCCAAAATCCAACCCCGGGCCCGCACGCTCTGATTCCAATAATTCTCGAAGGCAACACTCACCCAAAGCCTAAGTATCATAATTATGTGATTTATACTTGAATTCATGGCCTTAAACTAACAATTCAAAAGTTCTTCAAAAGCCCTAAGGTTACTACCCAATTTCATGAATTTGATATTTTAAAAGAGAGATTAACTAGGAATTTATGTTTAAAACTAGTGTTAAGTAAGGAATTTACTTACCTTGGCAGTAGGTTGGGTGACCGCTCTTGGAAGCTCTCACTAACTCAAGGAAGAAGATGGAAACGGGAAAAAAATGACCCAAATCCCGTATATAAGTTAACTACGCAGCTATTCCTTAACCGCGATCGCGACATGGGGCCGCGATCGCGAAAGCCAACTGGCCAGATCTCTGCGAACGCGGGGGAGGTCCTGCGATCGTGAAGGGAAATTATGCATGGCCCCGATCTAACTCTATGCGAACGGGAGGAAGAGGATGCGATCGCGAAGGCCAAGGACCCAACCTTCCGCGATCGTGAAGAGTTATCTGTGATCGCGAAGAGAAATCAATAGCCCAGCCCAATTCCTTCTCCGCGATCGCGACCCTCCTTCCGCGATCGCGAAGATGGAAACCAGACAGCAAAAATTTTGGTTTTTCAAACATAGCTCCCGAGGGTTCAAAACTCACCAGAGCCCCTCGGGACCCCGTCCAAAAGAACCGGCAAGTCTGAATTCATGACACGGACTCGCTCGAACTTCTGAAACGCGAAAAACAACAACGAAACTCTGAATTCAATCCCAAAACCAAATTGAATCAAACTTAAGAACTTAAGATCCTAGAGTTCATTACAATTCACCGAACAAACCTATACTACTCGGAATGATCTCAAATTTGCAGACAAGTCATAAATGACATAACGGAACTATTCCCAGTCCCGAAATTCCGTTGGGACCTTGATAGCACAAAATCAGGCCCCAGACCAAAATATGAACTTAAGGAACTTCTTATTTCAATAATGGGCGCCGAAATGCCCCTGGGTCATCAGAAACCCAATCCGAACATACCCCCAAGTCCGAAATCATCACTCGAAGCTATCGGAACTGACGAAACTCAATTCGAGGTCGTTTACCCAAAATGTTTACCCAAGTCAAACTTGGCCTTAAGGCCAACCTTAAGGAACCAATTGTTCCTATTGCACTCTAAACACCTCCGAATCCCGGACCACCAGTCCCCTCAAGTCATAAATCATAAAAATCAGCTACGGGAAGTTTCATTTAGGGGAACGTGGTCTAATAACGCAAAACGACCGGTCGGGTCGTTACACTAGGACACGACAACCAACCAAACATGTGCAGTTTAATCATATACGGAGAAAATAATAACAACACGAATTAAGCAGCTAAATACAATTAAAGGGGAACATGCTGAGGGGAGGAAATATCAAATAATGGAAATAACGAAGTAAAGAAACAAATTTCATATCAATTTAAACAACAAAAGTAACAGCACAAAAACAAGTGCACGACATCACCCTTCGTGCTTTTACTCTCATCCTCCTAATAAGTCAATAGGAACAACACGGCGTCACCCTTCGTGCTTTTAATATCATAATATGGCATGAAATTACCCTTCGTGCTTTCACTCTCATCCTCACAATAAATCAATAGAAAACGACACGGCATCACCCTTCGTACTTTACACTCTTCCTCACCCAAACAAATCAATAACAACAATCTTGCAAGGAAATCAACAATACAAACAACAATAATAAATCCATAACGTCCCGGCAAGGGAGTCAACGGTAGAATCAACATCATCCCGGCAAGGGAAAACAATTATAACCAATCTCACCTAGTTACTCAATTTCACCTAGTCATTCTCAAATTGAACCAATACTCCACAATGATCAATACCAAAGAAACACCACCAACATAGATAATTGTCAAATTAAACTCAAGTAATGCTTAATTAAAAATCACATAAATCACAATATTCGACTCACTGCATGCTTGACACCAACGTATAGATACTCGTCACCACACCTATACGTTGCACATTATACTAACATGTAGAAAATAAGGCACAATACCTATTCCCTCAAGCTAAGGTTAAGCCAAACACTTACCTCGAATTCCATGACCAAATTCAAGCCTCAATTACCGTTTCCCTTTAGAATTCGCCTCCAATTCAATTGTATCTAGAAATAATTAGCTTAAAATATCAATAAAAACTAAATAATTCAACCACAATGCTTAAATATGAGTTTTCTATCATTCTTCCCAAAAAATCAAAAATCGACCCAGGCCTGCTTGGTCAAAACACAAGGTTCGGACCAAAACCTGATCACCCATACACCCACGAGCCCGAATATATAATTAGTTTCAAAATCCGACCCCAAATCAAGGTCGAAATTCCTAAATTTGTAAAATCCCTAATTTTATGCCCTTCAAGAACATGATTTAGGCCTAGAAATCTAATGGGTCTTAATGGGAAATGAAGGAAACGAGTTTAAGAACAATAACACATAAATAGACCCAAAAACACAACTTTGAGGGACTTTTGCCATTGGAGACAAGAGGAGATCGTGGAACACTATTCAGAAAATCAAAACATTGATTTTTACATCCTTTATTCCTTACTCTGTAATTTAATTATGCAAGTTATTTTGGATTTGATTACTATGATCATGAGTAGCTAATTTATTTAATCTAAGGTTTTGGTAGAACCCGTTGAGGATGAACTTATTCTGATATTAATATAGTTTTGGTTTGTTGTTAATCTCTATTTGTTCAACTACGTTCTTGTTGTAGTTAATTGAATGGCCATCAATTAGCTGTTCCTATTTATTATGTATCTACTTGAGAGAGAGTGCATATTTAGATAGTTGTTTGAAAAACACCAATCCCGGAGTGTAGGAGAAATCCATAACCGAGGGTTTAGAGGTTGGATTAGAGATAACGATACCTCGGGTGCAATCTAAAGTGAACTGTAATGCAATCTAGCTAGCGTAACTTGAGAGAGTGCGTCTAGTAAATTATCATAATTACTTGAGAGAGATTTATGATAACTGGAGTGTTCATGATTGATAGAGACAACTAAGTCAAAACTATAGGAAATACACAAGAAGGAATTTCACCAACGGGGGAAATCATATCCTTAGACCTTTATCGCATCTGTTTACACCTTAATATTAGTTATCTTTTAGTTTATTTAATTTCATTCAGTTATAGTAGGAAAAACACTGAAAAGTGATATCCATAATCTTTGGGAACTTGATTATCGAGAATCGAGTAGTCTAACAACAATAATTGATAAGTTAATTCCCTGTGGGATTCGACTCTGGGCTAAATATTCAGATCATATTTGCAACGCCCGTTTAGTCTGTTTATAAGATATAGTTGAGCGTGATCAAATTTTAGCGCCGTTTCCAGGGAGTTAGCGGTATTATCAAGTGTAGTTGAAGGAAAATTCTTAAGTATAGTCGATTTTCTTTGATTTCAAACATATTGTAGATGTAGGTGTACATAGTTCTAGGTTTCAAGTTTGATTTTTTTTTTTTAGTATTTGATTTTTATTTTCTTTATTTTAGTTGTGTTTGTTAATTTGAAAAACATGGAATCATGGAATTATGAGAGTTTTGATGTTGGTAATTTTACTTTTGATCCTCGTTATGCATATTATGGAGGAAACCACCTTGGGCAAAATTATCAAAATATTCCGGAGAGCGAGTTATGTGCACCAACTCAATCTTATGTGTGGAATGTGTGTGATATGTGTGGTGGTAAAGATGGTCACGTTCATGGTTGTGCTTATATTTATTATTTTCCCCCAACCCCTTACTTTGATGGTTCTTCTTTTTCTTGTGAAGTTAATAGGTACAAAGAACCCAGGTATGAGGACCTGAAAAAGATCGAGGATATGCTAAAGTGCCTTGTGGAACAAAATGATGAGATACAACTGCGGGTACAAAGGCAAGATGCAAATATTCACAACTTGGAGGCTCAAGTGAGTCAACTAGTTGAAGCTTTCTCAAATGAGGAAAATATTCACAACTTGGAGGCTCAAGCGAATAAAGTAATTTAACCATGTAACGCGCAACAAGTTGACATTGTGGATAGTAGCCAATATGAGTATGAATTGGCTGCAGAAATTGCCATTATACTGGAGGATTTAAAAAAATACGAGGATCAGCTATAGGAGAAGGCCAGAGTAGAACACCAACAATCAATCGAACTAGATTTTGAGGATTCCAATATCGTAGAAGAGATACTAGAGTCAACCAAGGATATTGAGGATACATATTTAGTTGACTCTAGTGTCATTAGTGTTAAGGATGTTGACAACCCCAAAGTTTGTGTAGTTGAGAGCATTGTTTCACACTCCAAGTACTTTTCCACATTGTGTTTGGATGATGATATGGAAATAGAGTCGTCCGAGCCACCTGAGGAGTCAAGGAGTAAAGACCAAGATGCCTAAATTCTGGAATTCTTTGTGCCAGAAAGTCGGGAATACACATCTCATCCAAAGGCCAAGAAGTGCAGACTACTATATTATTTTATTAGGCTAGCCAGATTCGTTCTACCACCCCAAGAGCATGATCACAGAGCAGAATCAAAACTTGGGGTCCAATTCATAAGTTCGAAGTGGAGGCAGAAAGTGATTCACGTCGCGCCCCGACGTTAAATCAAGCGCTTGTTGGGAGGCAACCCAGCTTTACTGCTTTCTTTTGTTTTTTTATTTGGTTTTTTTTTATTATATTATTTTTGTAGTGTCGATTTTTTATTTTTTTAGGAGTATAGAACGAAAAGCCACTGGAAGGATTCAATAGCAAACCAGATGGTTGGAACTAAGTGTGAGGTACCCGCACGAAAGACCAGGCCTGGGAGAAGTCTGAGTACCTCATGAGATGCTAGTGCTTCGGCCTTTGGCCTACCAAGGAGTCTTTTTTACCCGCTTGTATGTATGGGTGTGCATTGGGGACAATGCACAATTTTAAGTGTGGGGTGAGAAGATTGTCTGGGTGACTTTCTATGCTATTTTAGTTGTGTTAGTTTAATGGAATAATTTATTTTTTTACAAAAATTGAAAAAAATTGGACTTTTACCGATGATGGATCTATTAGACAATTTTCTTGAGGGATTTAAGTCTTAAAAAAAAGATTTTCTTTTGTTAGTTAGTGTAGCAATTCCCCCTTGGTTTTTCTTTGTGCCACGGTTCTTTTCCAAGAGTTTTGTTTGAACTGGGTGTAGTTAGTTTTTTTAGGAAGAGGGGCCACTGTGTTGTGTTTTGAATTGAAGCAATATTTCTTGACTTTGTTATTCCTTGAGAATAGCGAGTACTCTGGTTGTGACGCTTAGGCTCAATTTTTGACTCTAGGATAAGTACCTTAAATCGTGGATTCTTAAATTTGCTTAACTGCTTTGACTGGAGTGTCGTGATAGAACCAATTCTGAATGAGTTATGTGCCATGTTTGTGTGAGATTTTATATGTATTCTATGCATTGCATTTGATGTCTAGAACTTGCCATGTGTTCGTGCAAAGCGAAATAGTAGTATTGTTCAGTCTAGGAAGTGATATAGGCATTTCTTTGGTAAGCCAGATATATAAAGTTTACCCACCTAATTGTTATGTATCATAGTTAACCCTGTTGAGCCTATAATCATGTTTCTTTGGCAATCACATTACAAGACATACCCCTTTTTTTGAATCGGTCATATATTTGAACTTTGTCACCTCTCGTAAGCACTGAAAATGTGATGAAATATGGAAAAGTTAAAGTGTGGGGTGGTAGGTTGGATTTTGAGTGGAACTAATGAAATAAGGAGAAAGGTGCACTATTTTGAAAAAGTAAGAGTCACTTGGAAAAAGAAAAAAAAATAGTTGTATTGTTGTGAAAAAAAAAATATTCCTTGACAAGTGGTGACTCTTGATGTAATTGTGCTTAAAGAAGTATAGGGTAATAACATTGATGTGAAGGAGGGGTTTGGTTTGACATAAGTATGGGGTTTGAATGTTAAAGTATATGCATTAAAGTGCTTGGAGAGGTATAGTCTCTCTTATATCTAAATATATCATACCCGTCTCGCAGCCTACATTAGAACCAAATAATGTCTTACTTGATCCTAGACTGAATGAGCTCGATTAGTAGAGTAGTACATTACGAACAAGCTTATGGTGCATCTTTTGTGGAATATGAATATTATTTCTAAGAGTGAGTAAATTCTTTCTATCTTGAGTTCCTAAGTGTTCTTAAATTTCATTGTGTGTGGAGCTAGCTCTTTGATTTGGTGAGGGCACATGATTCATGAAGGAAAGGTAATGTTGTTGACCTCTATGTTAGAGTAGTTAGTGAATTGTGAATAAAGCATGGTATTTGTGAGTAGATTATTGAGGCGAGGATGTCACACCTTTGTGCTTAAACTATTTTAAAAATTCTTGGTATAACGCGTTAAGGATTTGCTTAATAAGTTGTGTTCATGAGTGTAGTTTAATTGCTCGAGGACGAGCAAATGTTTAAGTGTGGGGTATTGATGTGTGGCTATAATTCATGGTTTAACGCATTATGTACCTTACATTTTATGTGCTTTAACGGTAAAAATACGCTTCGTTTGAGCATAATGGAGTCTATTTCATGTGTAGGTGAATTGGAGATGGAAGCCGAGCTATATGGATGCATAAATATCAAAAATGCGCTCAAGAATCAAAAGGAGTGACCCTGGCTTTAGACATTTAAAGCCAGGTGCTACCAGGCTTTAGACATGTAAAGCCATGTGCTACCAGGCTTTAGACATGTAAAGGCAGGTGCTACCAGGCTTTAACTAGGCTTTTTCTTTGTAAAACCTAGTCCTACCAGGCGTTACACACATAAAGCCTGGTCATACCAGGCGTTATCCAGGCATTAGACACATAAAGCCTGGTCATACCAGGCGTTATCCAGGCTTTAGACACATAAAGCCAGGTGTAACCTGGCGTTTGGCTGGCGTTTTCCTTGTAACGCCCAACCCAAGATCAGACCTAGTCCGAGTTTTAAAGGCTTTAAGTGTGTCCCGGTTTGACTAGGAGTATCCTACACGTTTAGGGCTTGTCCCAAAACATATAAATAGACCCAAAAACACAACTTTGAAGGACTTTTTCCATTGGAGACAAGAGGAGATCGTGAACACTACTCAGAAGATCAAAACATTGATTTTTACATCCTTTATTCCTTACTCTGTAATTTAATTATGCAAATTATTTTGGATTTGATTACTATGATCATGAGTAGCTAATTTATTTAATCTAAGGTTTTGGTTGAACCCGTTAGGGATGAATTTATTATGGTATTAATATAGTTTTAATTGGTTGTTAATCTCTAATTGTTCAACTACGTTCTTGATGTACTTAATTGAATGGCCATCAATTAGCTGTTCCTATTTATTATGTATCTACTTGAGAGAGAGTGTATATTTAGGTAGTTGTTTGAAAAACACCACTCCTGGAGTGTAGGAGAAATCGATAACCGAGGGTTTAGAGGTTGGATTAGAGATAACGATACCTCGGGTGCAATCTTAAGTCAAATGTAATGCAATCTAGGTAGCGTAACTTGAGAGAGTGCGTCTAATAAATTATCATAATTACTTGAGAAAGATTTATGATAACTGGAGTGTTCATGATTGATAGAGACAACTAAGTCAAAACTATAGGAAATACACAAGAAAGAATTTCACCAACAGGGGAAATCATAACCTTTGACCTTTATCGCATCTGTTTACATCTCAATATTAGTTATCTTTTAGTTTATTTAATTTCATTCAGTTTTAGTAGTAAAAACACTGAAAAATGATATTCATAATCTTTGGGAACTTGATTATCGAGAATCGAGTAGTCTAATAACAATAATTGATAGGTTAATTCCCTGTGGGATTCGACTCCGGGATAAATACTCAGATTATATTTGCAACGCCCGTTTAGTCTGTTTATAAGACATAAGTGAGCGTGATCGTACGCCCAAGTCCCATATTTTCTTACGGACCCTCCGGGACCGTCAAATTACGGGTTCAGGCCGGTTCACCCAAAATGTTGACCGAAGTCAACTTAAATTTAATTTTAAAGGCAAAAATTAGCATTTTTTTCAGTTTCTCATATCAAAGCTTTTCGGATATACGTCCGGACTGCGCCCGCAAAACCAGGTGAGACTAAAGTAGGTTTTCAAGGCCTCGGAACACAGTTTTGACTTCTAAAACAGGAAATGACCTTTTGGGTCATCACATTCTCCACCTCTAAAATAAATGTTCGTCCTCGAACGGACATAGAAAAGTACCTGAACCGGGGAAAAGATGGGGATACCATCTCCGCATATCGGACTCGGACTCCTAGGTAGCTGCCTCAGCAGGCTGACCTCTCCACTGAACATGAACTGGAGGGTAACTCTTTGATATCAACTGACGAACCTGTCGGTATAGAATAGCTACTGGCTCCACCTCATAGGTTAAGTCCCTGTCCAACTGGATACTGCTGAAGTCTAATACATGGGCTAGATTGCTGTGATACTTCCAAAGCATACACATGAAACACTATATGCGCAACTGATAAATTCGGTGGCAACGCAAGTCTGTAGGCCACCTCTCCAACTCTATCAAGGATCTTAAAAAGACCGATATACATAGGTATTAGCTTGCCTTCTTCCCAAATCTCATCACGTCCTTCATGGGCGACACCCGAAGCAACACCCGCTCTCCGACCATGAATGCCACATCACGAACACTATGGTCGGCATAACTCTTCTACCTGGATTGAGCTGTACGAAGTCTATCCTGAATGATCTTAACTTTATCCAAGGCATCCTGCACTATGTCTGTACCCAACAACCGAGCCTCTCCCGGCTCAAACCACCCAACCGGCAACCGACACCGTCTACCATATAATGCCTCATAGGGAGCCATCTGAATGATCGAGTGATAGTATTATTTTAGGCAAACTCAGATAATGGAAAGAACTGATCCCAAGAACCTCAAAAGTCAATGACACAGGCTCGTAGCATATCCTCCAAAATATAAATTGTACGCTCGGATTGTCCGTCCGTCTATGGATGAAATGATGTGCTCAACTCAACCCTGGTGCCCAACTCATGCTGAACTGCTCTCCAGAAATGTGAGGTAAACTGCGTACCTCGGTCAGAATAATAGACACGGGCACACCATGAAGACGAACAATCTCCCTGATGTAGATATTTGCCAATTTCTCCGAAGAATAGGAAACTGCCACAGGGATTCAATGTGCTGACTTGGTCAGCCTATCCACAATAACCCATACTGCATCAAACTTTCTCTGAGTCTGTGGGAGTCCAACAATGAAATCCATGGTGATACGCTCGCACTTCCACTCAGGAATCTCAATTTGCTGCAATAAACCACCAAGTCTCTGATGCTCGTACCTTACATGCTAACAATTCAAGCATCGAGCTACATATGCCACAATATCCTTCTCCATCCTCCTCCACCAATAATGCTGCCGCAAATCCTGATACATCTTTGCGGCACCCGGATGAATGGAATACCGGGAACTATGGGCCTCCTCTAAAATCAACTCACAAAGTCCATCCATATTGGGCACACAAATATGACCCTGCATCCGTAAAACCCCATCATCACCAACTGTAACCTGCTTGGCACCACCGGCCACACCGTGTCCCTAAGGACACACAAATGAGGATCAGCATACTGCCGATCTCGAATACGATCAAATAATGAAGAGCGAGCAACTGTATAAGCTAGAACACGACGGGGCTCGGAAAATACAATCTCATGAACGACTAGCTAAAGCCTGAACATCTAAAGCCAGCGGTCTCTCCCTGACCGGAATATAAGCAAGGCTACCCACACTGGCTGACTTCCTATTCAAAGTATCAGCCAACACATTGCCCTTCCCCGGATGATATAAGATTGTGATGTCATAGTATTTCAACAGCTCCAACCATCTCCTTTGCCTCAAATTCAACTCTTTCTGCTTGAACAATTATTACAAACTCTTATGATCTGTGAACACCTCACATGACACGCCATAGAGATAATTCCTCCAAATCTTCAGCGCGTGGACAATGGCTGCCAACTCCAAATCATGAACTGGATAATTCTTCTCGTGGATCTTCAATTGACGTGAAACATATGGAATGACCTTGCCATCCTGCATCAACACTGCATCAAGTCCAACCCGAGATGCATCACAATACACAGTATATGGTCCTGAACCTGTGGGCAAAACCAACACCGGCGTCGTAGTCAAAGCTTTCTTGAGCTTCTGGAAGCTTGCCTCACACTCCTCTGACCACTGGAACTGGGCACCCTTCTGAGTCAACCTGGTCATCGGGGCTGCAATAGACGAAGACCCTTCCACAAACCGACGGTAATATCCTGCCAAACCCAAGAAACTCCGGATCTCTGTAGCTGATGTTGGTCTAGGCCAATCCTTAACCGCTGAAACCTTCTTAGGATCCACCTGAATACCCTCAGCTGATACAACATTCTTATAATTTTTTTATTTTTATTTTTTGAATTATTCGAAACTAAGATATCATTTTTATAACACTGCTTGTATTCCATCATAGTCATATTTTTTATTAAGCATACATTGTAGATATCACTAAAACATCACATAATACCTCAATCCAAAAAGAAAAGATTAACTAGAATAGCCCCTGCATTAAACTCCTGCTATGTGCAGGATACGATTGGGGAAGAGAGAAACCATGACCATGTTGGTCTGTTGTAGATAGCCTTACTTTGCATTTCTGCAAAATATTATTTATGTGGTTGGTACCTGTGACATCCTAGCCATACAACAACAACTTTGATAGTTGCGCCAAGGTTAACCTTTACAAATAACACGAACAATTATTTTTAAAAAAATACTAATAGTAGGTTTTATTCAGCCTTCCACTTTCCACTTTCCACTTTCCATAACCATAACCACGCTCAGTACCATAGTTCTTCACCTTCAAGAGCAGATCTTCCAACCCCTCCTTCAATATTGAATCCTCGGTGTAGTTCATCTTCTCTATAGGACCCTTGAACCACTCTTGTTGGCTCTTCACATTCTTATTCATTTGCTTGAGTTTCCTTTTCAAGTTTAATTCAGAATGCAGCTGGTCTTGCAGAGAATTGAGTCGTGTGTTAAGTTCTCTAGAATTGGCTTTTCGGAATATCTGGACATATTTGTCATCAATGCCTGGTTATGGTGGTGATGGAGGCCTTTCTTCGCCAACATATTTGTCGATGGTTTCATTTACAGTTGGATGACCAAAAGAGCAAGGCTTGCTACCTATAGAGAAAGAGGAGAGAAATCAAGTTTATCTAATGTTATATCGCCTCCCACACCAAGTATTTTTTATGATGGTTTAATTTTACGTGAAATTAATAATCATGTTCAAGATCTTGGATTTGCATATTTAGTTATGATAATGCATCTACATTTATGCTTAAAATGTTATATTTCTTGATAGTATATGATGTACATATAGATGACAAAAAGATGTAATTAAGCTTGTAATTACCTTGTGGACACACGATGATGCCAACTTCAGCACCAGTCATAACAGCAAGCTCGTTTGCTTTCTTGAAGACACCATTTCGGCGTTTTGAGAAAGTCACTTGTCGATTATTTTGATTTTCTATCTTTGCGAGACGAACACTTTTGCAACCCTTAATCAGTATAGAACTCATTCTCAAGGAAAAAGATGATATAACTAGTATTACTAAGAGTTACTATGTGATATGAACATTGTAATGCAGAAGCCTAGTATTTATAAAGTTTTTCCAACATATTGAAGCCTTTGATTTTTCAATTTTGGTAGTTCATAGATATAAATCCAGTTCATTTTTGTAGTGTTCACATGTTACGAGGTAAGTAAATTTAGATAATTAATCATAGTGGTGACTGTACTCTCCATTTTTTATAAGATTATCTAATTTTATCTCTGCAATATTGTAATGGTCAAGTCAATTCCAGGCCAGGCCCGGATGAGTGGTGATTTGCTATTATAAGATTATTAGTATTTGATACTCTCTTAATAATATCCCTTAATTTGCAAATGGATGAATAAGTATCCTAGTTTAGTTTACCATTGTTTTATTTTTGTTATCTTTTTAATTTCAAAATTTTTTGGTAATTTTCGAGTTTCCGCCGAAGATTATGACATGTTTTTATTATATTCTCTTTTTAGTTATTTTTACTTTTGGTAATATTAAAGCTGTCTCGAAAGATTTGGACATGCAATCACTTAAATAAAAAATAGTCGGCAAAAGAGTGTGTGTATATATATATATTATTATTATTATTATTATTATTATTATTATTATTATTATTATTATTATTTCTCTATATGTAACGATTCGGCTGGTCGTTCCAAGAGTTTTAGCCCGTTTCCCCCATTTCTATTTCTTTAGGTGTTTTCAGTTGTATTGCATAGTAACAGTAGGTTGGTTCGGCCCGGAATGTGATTAGGGAGTTCGTGGTAGAGTTAGGCTTGAATTGGTGAAATTAGAATTTGGCGAATTCCGATCGGTAGTGGAAAATTAGATATCGGGGTCGGAATGAAATTTCGAAAGTTGGAATAGGTTCGTGGTGTCATATGTGACTTGTGAAATTTTTTTTGAGGATATTCAAACAAGGTTTGATTGGTTTCAGCATCGTTTGTGGAATTTAGGAGTTTTGAGTTCTTGGCTTGAATCCGTTCTTCATTTGATGTTTTAGTACTTTTTTGAGTGATTCGTAGGTTTGGCTAAGTCTAAATGATGTTATGGGATGCGTTGGTATGGTTGGTTGAGGTCCCAAAGGCCTCGGGTGTGTTTCGGATGGTCAACAGATAAGTTTAGCTGTTGAAAAACAGTTGCTGGTGTTGCTGATGTTGGTCTCTGAAGTTGGGAGTGCGGACCACACCGGAAATTCGAGGTCAGCAGAGGGACTTCGCGGGTGCGGCAGTATTCCGCGATTAGCAGTGGAGGCTGGCGCGGACAGCGGAGGACTTTGTCGTGACCGCAGGAGTTGTAGGATTTTCCCAGCCGCGACGGGAATTCCGTGAACCGCGGAGAGGCGAGTGCGGGGGAGGTATTATTTGGCGATCAACGTAATGAGTATTCGAGGGGTGCACTATAAATGCGAGATTCAAGGTTTTATTTCATATTTTGACCTAGAGAGCTTGGGTTTTGACGATTTTTTAAGATTTTTCAAGAAATTAATCGAGGTAAGTGATTCTAACTCGGGTTTGGCTAAAATAAATGAATATATCGTTGAATTCATCATTTGACTAGTGAATTGGGATGAAAATTGAGGAAAATTGTAAAAAACTCATAAAATAGATTTTTGAGAGTTGAATGTCGATTTGAAGTGAGATTTTGATAAATTTGGTATGGTTGGACTCGTGAGTGAATGGGTTTCTTAGTTTTGTAAGTTTTATCGGATTTCGAGACGTGGGCCCGGGGGATGGGTTTGGCCAATTTCGGGATTTCTGATCTAAATTGATAATGTTCATATGGGATTCATTCTCTTAGCATGTATTGATGATAATATACTGATTTTAATAGATTCTAAGCATTTCGAGGTCGAATAGAGGGGAAAGAGCATCGCGGGCTAGAGTTGTGTCCGGTTTGAGGTAAGTAACGATTCTAAATCTAGTCCTGAGGGTATTGAACTGCAGATTTTGTACTATTTCACTATATTGAGGTGATGCACATGCTAGGTGACGGGCGTTTGGGCGTGCACTATTGGGGGATTGTGACTTGGTCAGTCCCGTAGCAACTATAGAGTTGCATATTTTGATTAAAGTTGTATAATAGCTATGTGTTATAGAAAGAATTCTTATAACTTGGGTTGAAAGCCATATTTGGGGCCTTGTTCCAGCACTATTTGGACCCTTAGGGGTATTTTATTAATATCCTCACGCTGTTTTGATTTGAAATCTATCCTCAGTCATGATTTTTACATGTTTACTGTTTATTTCAGTTTCATTACTCTATTTTGAAGTATATGAAAAATTGTTTTGGGCTGAAGTTCCCTGATTTTACTGAAATGCTCGAGTGGCTTGTGAGGTTTATGACTGAGTGAGGCTGAGAGTCTGATTTGTGAGGATACGATATAGGATAGGGCTGCACGCCGCAACATGTTATGATATAGGCCTGGGTCCTGAGTGATTCGATGCCACGATTTGGCTTGATATAGCCCTTGGGCTGAAGGAGCCCCTCCAGATTCAGTACACACCCGCAGTGAGCGCAGGTACCTACCGAGTACGAGTGCCGAGTGATGATTAATTGGGAGGCATTAGTGATGGCGAGGTATGCCCGAGAGGCTGATATGAGTGATGGTGAGGTAAGCCCAAAGGGGTTATATGCGTGATAGTGATGTATGCCCGAGGGCTGATATGAGTGACTGTGATGCTTGCCTGAGGGGCCTGTTTATGACATCATTATTTTCACTCTATTTTATATTGAGCCTCTACTAAAACTGTGGAAAAAAATATATATATATAAATATATATGTACATGTTTTCTATCGAAACTGGAGTTTTATGAGATGTTTTGACTTGAATATTGATTTAAAAGCATGTTGTTTCACTGAGATTTCATATTGTGACCTTTATGTGTTTTTACTGCTCGTCACTGCCACTCAGTCTTTATTTATGGTTGTTACTTAGTGAGTTGGCGTACTCACGTTACTCCCTGCACCTTGTCTGTAGATCCATGTGTCACAGGACGTTCGAGTGAGTGTTGATATCATCCACCGCAGATATCGGAGTTAGCAAGGTAGCTTCATGGCGACCACAACCTTGCTCTTTTCCCTCCTATCCTTTAGTAGTTATTTCTATTAGATTTCTTTTCTTTGTAGAATTTATTGGACCTAGTGCTATCAGACTTGTATCGTAGATGCTCATGACTAGCGACACCCGATGCCGGGCTGTAATTTCCGCATGATTTTCCTTTGTTTTAGGTTTCTTCTGAAAGGATTATGATTAAATGGTTTTAAAGATAGATTTTTTAAATTAAATATTGTTTGTTTGGGTCTTTGGGGGATGTTTTGTCCAGATATTTTCATTGATTAACCGCAGATTTCTGATATATTAAAACGTGCAAGATTTTGATAAAATTTCGGTATTGTTTTAAATGGATAGTACCTTGTATTATGTCAGTAAATTGGCTAGCCTAGTACCAAGATAAGCGCCATCACGGCCAATATGGATTTGGGGTCATGACAGTAAGCCGATTACAAATACATTTCAAGTCATTTTTTTAGTAAATAGGTAATCAAAACTAACAGTGGAAACAAATAGGAAAATTTCCCAAGACTGGTAGTACTGAGTCACGAACTCTAACTGAACACATAGAATGATCACGAGGATCGAATATACAATATTGTTTTATTTAAAATTAACAGTACAATGAAATGAAAAGACTCCAAGGGATTGCGACGACCAAGCAGTTCTACCTTGAATCCTTACGATCCCACTGTAATTTTGTCCGAGTCTGATATCTCCAATACCTGGCTCTGCACAAAAATGTGCAGAAGTGTAGTATGAGCATACTACGGTCAATACCCAGTAAGTATCAAGACTAACCTCAGTGGAGTAGAGAAGAGGTACAATCAAGGCACTCACTAGTCTAATAGCATGTGCAATAAGATATACAAAATTATAGAAAACAAATAATAATAAGAGCAACAAGAACATCATTAATAACGCTTAACAATTTATGAATATAAGTACATCCAATTAAATCAAGTATTTCAAATAAATATCTTTAACATATAATTCTTCTGAATAAATCTCTTTCAAATATAATTCCTTCAAATAAATATCATTCAAATATACTTCCTTTAAATAAATCTCTCTCAAATATGATTTCTTCAAATAAATACCTTTTGAATATAATTCTTTCAAATAAATCTTTATGAATAAAAATCCTTCCAAATAAATATTTTGAATATAATTCTTTCAATTAAAAAGTCATCTTGTGACACTTCATTTCATAATCATACAACTATGGGTCTCAGCCCATTTTCATATTTTCCATAAACACAGGTCTCATTCCACTTTCATAGTTCCATGACACTTCGTGCGTGTAACTAAACCATCATATTTTCCCGGCACCTCGTTCCCTTATTTCATATCGCAATTACACGGACGATTCACATGTGAACATCATCATTATTTACTCACGACACTTCGTGCCCACATTTTATATCATAATCCGCCTGGTAATGGCCACAGACTCCCAATTTCAACATAAATCAGGCTATTATCAATTTACCAACAACAAAATAAATTGCACAAGGTATTAAAATAAACACAAGAAAAATCACAACATCACATACATCCATGACAATAGCCACCCTTATCTCTCCTATAGCCACCTTTATCATTCCCTAATAGCCACCCTTATCGCTCCGCCCAAACAATATTCAAACAAGCACAACAACAGTAAAATGCCACTCTTATACCGACATAATATCAACATTGAAAGGCCACATTTATATCCTCAAAATAACAACTCACTCAACACAACAATTTATACGAAAAATTATCACGACAGCATAACAAAATCAATTCATATCACAATTTTCCCAATGGACACAACCAAATTCTAAAGATACAACCAAATCAATTAATTTCACAACAAATAGACGAAGGCTCCACGCAATGTGTATAACACCAAAAAACAATCAACAGAGATAGAAATTATTCAGCATAAAGCAAAACCTTCATTAATCCAAATTTAGATAATTATACTAACACTCTTTCTTAAGCTTGCTTAATTAATAATTTTCATAGGGAAAAATTCGTAATGAAACTAAATTCCAAGAAATATCAAACCATCGAACTCATAGAATTCACATAAATATACAAGTAATAATTACATCAAATTGTCGTATAAAAACAAGTTCAATAAATGTGATTTTGAGGCATGGCAATTAGATGATTAAATATATGCCAACAATTATCCAATTTACTACAAAATATCCCTAAGACTTTAATTCAATATACTTGCACATATAAGATCTGGTACATACTCGTCACCTCGCGTACACGGCTTTTCACATTTCACAAATAGCACATAACACTCGATGCCTAAGGGGTAATTCCCACACTCGAGGTTAGGCAAGACACTTACCTTTTTGAACTTATGCTGATATTTCAAAAATCGCCTTCTTTCTTCAATTGACCTCCGGACCGCTCAAGCCTATCCAAATTAATTATATAACTTCATTAAAATTCATCGGAAACAATTCTGTATAATAATACGTCGACTTAAAAATTTATTCCAAAAAGTCAACAAAAATCAACACGGGGATCACCTCTCGAAACCCAAATAATTTTTATGAAATCTGAACACCCATTCCGATACGAGTTCAACCATACCAATTTTATCGAATTCCAATAACAACTCGACCTCCAAACTTTAAATTTTCATTTTTGAAAGATTTTGCAAAAAATCTTAATTTCCTCCATTTAAATACGAATTAAATGATGAGTATAATCATGGATTCATGAAATATAAACACTTTAGGGGATAGAACACGTACCCAAGTCAAAGTTGTGAAGAACTCCTCCAAAATCGCCCAAAAACCGAGCTCCAAAATCTCAATCGAAAATGACAAAGTGACTGATTTTTGGTCCTTATGTTGCTGCCCAGTTTCGCACCTGCGGGGCACTGTTCACGCACCTGCGGGGCACTGTTCACGCACCTGCGGCACTATTCATGCTTCTGTGAAAAAAAACAGCAAGCTGCCCAGAAATTCCAGCAGCTTTTCTTCAAGTCCGAATTGATCCGTTAACCTTCCGAAATCCACTCGAGGCCCTCGGAACCTCAACCAAATATGCCAACACGTCCCAAAATACAATATGAACTTAGTCGAGGCTTCAAACCATGTCAAACAATGCCGAAATTACGAATCGCGCATCGAATCGAATTATGAGTTTTCAAATCTTCCAACTTCTATATTTTTGCGCCGAAACGTATCAAATCAATCCGGAATGACTTCAAATTTTGCAGACAAGTAATAAATAATAAAATGGAGCTATTCAAATTTTTGGAATCGAAATCCGACATCGTTAACAAAAATTCAATCTTTAGTAGGACTTTCCAAAATCTTCTATTTTCCAACTTTCGCTAAAATGAGTCGAATTATTTTACCATCTTCCAAATCTAAATCTGAGCATTCTCCTTAATCCGAAATCATCATACAAATCTATTGACACCATCAAAATTCATTTCAGGGTCGTTTGCTCAAAAGCCAACTCCCCGGTCAACTCTTTCTATTTAATCTTCTAAATAAGAATTGTTCTTTTAATTAATTCCGAATATCCCGAAAATCAAACTCGACCACACCCGAGGGTCATAATAAATATTGTGAAGCTGCTCGAGACCTTAAGTCACTGAATAGGTGTAAATTCTTAAAATGACAAATTGAATTCCGTTGTGCTATATTTTAGTAAAATAATGTTTTAGCTGATTCATTCTTTGGATATCCAAGGACTGGTAGTACAAATCATGTACTTCTAAGACTAGAGTTTAAAAACCAGTATGGATTAAATACATTATCCGTTCGAAAAGTACATAAATTGATTTATATATTCTAAGTCTACCATGAACAAGAGGCAGTTATAACCGGAATGCAGGTACATCTTCAAGTCCAACTCTCGTCGATCTCAGCAATGTCTGCTGCCAACATCTGCACGCAAGGTGCAGAAGTATAGTATGAGTACAACCGACCTCATGTACTCAATAAGTAACAAACCTAACCTTAGGTTGAAAGTAGTGACGATCTAGAACAAGGGTCGGGTCCAACACCAATATCCAACAACAGCTCATAACAATGTAAAGAAAGTAGTTCCACCTCCAGCCCGTGGGAAAGATCCATCCCTAGGTATATAAATACTTCGGACAAGATCCATGTCCAGAAAGATCCATCTATCAATATAAACAATCGCGCTCACTGGGGGTGTGAGCATACGTCGAATGGGCTCCTTTAGCCCAAGCTCCATATCAAGCCAATCATGGCACAAATCAATATAGCATGTTGCGGCATGCAGCTCGATCCCATAATATAATCAACATAACATGCGATGAATTGCAACCCAATCCCATACTATCACTCATACTCAGGCCCTCGGCCTCACTTAGTCATCAATCTCTCCAGTCTCTCAGGCTCACAATACCATGAAACTATCCCAAAATGATGATATGATGTGCCAATAAATGGTACGGAGACTAGGATATAATATGCATATGAATGTGTATGATTGAGTATGTAATGTAATGAAAGCAAATAATTCAACATAAGAAATGACCTATGTAGGTCCCAACAGGATAAGCATGCAGCCTAGACATGGTTTCTAACCTGGATCACAACTCAATAGCTCAAGAACGTAGAAGTTTCATAGTTACAAGTAAGACCTGGCAACTACACAATACCACAAAAATAATGGAATTACAATTTACACGGTGCACGCCCACATGTGTGTCACCTATTACGTGCGTCTCAATACCAATCACATATCACATAGTTCGGTGTTTCATATCCTCAGCACCAAGTTTAGAAGTGTTACTTACCTCGAACGAGCCAATTCAAATGCCGAGCAAGCCAAGCGATGCTCCAAAAATTCCATCCCGCGCATTCCGACCTCCGAGCGGCTCTAGACTAACCAAAAACACCTCAAATACATCAAACAATGCTAAAGGAACCAATCCAATCTGAAAAGGTCAAATCTTGAATCACAAGCCCAAAATCGGCCAAAAATTCCAACTCCAGCCCGCACCTTGGAACCCGACAAAACTTACAAAATCCAACAACCCATTCATTTATTAGTCCAACCATACTAATTTAACTCAAATCCGACTCCGGGTCGATGTCCAAAACTCAAAAATTTACATTATCAAACTTTAAGCCAAAACCTCCAATTTCCTCTTTGAACTTCATCAACCGGAAGCTAGAATCGAAGATAAATTCATGAAATATAACCAAAGCTGAGTAGATAATACTTACCCTAATTCATATGGTGAAAATTGCTTCTAGAATCGCCTCATTCCGAGCTCCATAGCTCCAAAAATGTAAAAATGGTTGAAACCTTCAAAATAGAGTACTTTATAATCTGCCAAGTCATCCTCTTACATGAACGCGGGAAAACCATCGCGTTCTTGATGAACAAAATGCACTTCCATCCAAAAAAACCTATGCGAACTCGGACAAGGCACCGCTAATGTGAATAACAATCACAGCAGCCTCCCAAAATACACTACGTGATCGCAAAACAGACCACGCGAAGGCGAACAATACGCACGTGTTGAAGAATTTCTCTAGCCCCATCTCAATCCAAACCACTACACGAATGCGTTCTCACTGACGCGGACGCGATGCTCAATCTGCCACAACATAGGTGAACCCGGACCCATGTTCGCGAACGTGAAGAAGAAACACTCAGCCTTAGATTTTTCCCTTACGCGATCGCGTTCCTCTTCCCGCTATCGTGATGAAGAAATATGACACCAGACACCATAGCACACCTGACATGACCCAAAATCCACAATAGGTCGTGATGGCACCTAACGCCCCCGTCAGACAAGCCAACGTTGATCTATCTATTTATTTACTCATTCTATTACTTTCGAAATCATAATTTCCATTAATTAAATGGTGTGAAAAAAAAAATTAAAGGGTGAAATGATAGTGATTATGTGAACAACCATACCAAACATCTAGTAGAAACCCTCAAAACCCGATGTCACAAGTGCATGAGCATTTTTCTATGGCGTACAACAATGATACAACATTTTTCCAGAATGTAAATAAGACAGGGTAAGATAAATGGTACAATGGGGACTCAGTAGGATGCGATGCGTAACCTGAATTGAAGCTCAGATAAAGTCTCCTCAATATATGCGCCTACGCAAAAATGATCACCAAGTGACCTGTCAATTTCTGCACATTTAGTGCAGAAGTACAACACGAGTACGTAAATCAACGCATATCCAGTAAGTATCTAGCCTAACCCCGGAGAAGTAGTGACGAGGGGTCGACATCGACACTTATTAGTGGTCCAAATAAATAAATAATATGATAATTCATGAAAAATATGAAGTGCACAGCAATAGCGAAATAAATCTGCAATTTCATAGCGTTCCAATTATTCCTTTTTGAAGCATAAATTTCTCGATCTAGTATTCTACCTTAATATCTCAAAAATCGCCAAGTGTCAATACCAAACAAATAAGAAATACCATAAAAAGCCGGACATCAGTAGAAGGTTTACTCGTGAATGCTCGAACTACTAGCGATAACGCACGATTCTGCCGAGGTCGTTCGCCCCGATCCAGTGTGACGTGTACATTGTCGAGGGGCGTGCGGCACGATCCACAAATGCATCTATATACTGCCGAGGGATTCGGCCCGCTCCACAAGAAAAGGAAGGAAGTTGTAGAATCATGAGACACGTGCTCACAATACAGTACATGAGCACAAAGAGAACATAATCTTTACCGTTTCTCAAATATCTTGCTAACAACTCAAGGTGATAAGGCTTGGCCTAAGATATGTGAAATTTATAAATCAAGTTTCAATTAGAATTTTAATTAATTAAGACAGTAGGATAAGTTAAAATAATTCAAGTATTGCATGATAAAATCCTAAGTCTACCCGGACATAACATGTTCTGGCTACGTACAAACTCTCTTCACCTCGTGCGTACGTAACACCCACCACTAGTAGCACATACAATTTCATTTCCTAGGGGACTCTCGTCACCTCTTCGATACGTAACACCCACCACTAGTAGCACATATAATTTCATTACTTAGGGGTAGTTTACCCCTCACAGAGTTAGATAGGAGACTTACTTAGATCCGAAGTTTCATAACTGGCTCCAACGTCACCCTAACACTTCAAATCGACCTCTTCCGCTCCAAAACTAGTCAAACAATGTGAAAATCATGAAAATATACTCAAATACTTAAAACTTAACAATTTATAACAATTTCCAACTCCGCTCGAAAAATTAATAAAGTCGACCCTCGAGCCCATGTGCATGGATTTCGAAATTTTTCGAAGATAAACATGAGACATAACATTACTAACTCAAATATATAATTTATTTCCAATTCCACGCCCAAATTCGTGGTCAGAATCAAAAAATATCAATCTCTAGGTTTCCTTTAAAAATTCTACAATTTACATAAAATTCATGTATAATCCTTACACAACTCATGTATTTAACTCACAATAGGTGGGCATAGCTTACCTCGCAATGGATGACAAAAATCTCCTCTTCAAGAACTCCAATGGTCGCCCAACCAAGTGAAAAATGGGAGCAAAACCCTCGATTAAAACTATATGCGCTGGTGTTTTCCTTCTTCACGAATGCGGAATCTGCCTCGCGTTCGCGAAGCACAAAAAGTCACTGCCCCAAAATCCTCTTTCGCGAACGCGAGGTCCCCTCGTGAACGCGAAGTACACCGGGCCTGACCTTTGCAGACGCGGTCCTTCTTACACGAATGGAAAGAACAACATCACTTGCCTCACCAGTAACCCTTCGTGAACGCACTCCTTCACGAACGCAAAGGGTAAATTCCAACAATGCTCAACTTTCTCTACGCGAACGCATGAACATCTTTGCGAACGCGTAGAGGGAAACCAGACACTAGCAAAAGCTTTAGTAGTTTCACTTAAGGTATTATGACATGCATGCGTGGTCAAAATTGAATTTCGGGAAGTTCAGAGTTGATTTAGAAAGAAAATTCTCATTTCGGCAACTTTAAGTTTGAAGAATTGACTAAAGTGTGATTTTTGAGCAAACGATCTCCTAATTTGGATTTGAAGGTTCCAACAGATTCGTATGATGATTTGAGATTTGGGCATATGTCCGGATCAGGTTTTGGATGACTTGGGAGCGTTTCGACGCCTATTAAGGAAGTTGACATTTTGGAAGAATTTCATAAATTTGGGTTGAGGTGTATTTCAATGTTATCAATGTCCGTTTGGGATTCCGAGTCTGGGAATAGCTCTACATGGTGATTTCAGTATTGGGAGCGTGTTCGGAAGTGAAATTGGAGATCCGTAGGTCATTTCGGGAAAAGTTATAAAATAGAAGATTCTTAGAAAGTTTGACCAAGAGTTTGACTTTTTGATATCGGGGTTGGATTCCAATCTCGAAAGTTGGAGTAGGTCCGTAATGTCGAATGTGACTTGTTTGCAAAATTTGAGGTCAATCGGACGTGATTTGATAGGTTTCGGCATCGAATGTAGAAGTTTCAATTTCTAAAGTTCATTAAACTTTAATTGGGGTGCGGTTGATGATTTCGATGTTGTTTGATATTTGAGGCATCGGGCGAGTTCGTATCATATTTTGGGACATGTTGGTATAATTGGTTAAGGTCCCGAGGGCCTCGGGTGGATTTCGAAAAGTTAATGTAATTGATTTCGGAAAGTTAACGGAATGGATTTCGGACAAAGAAAGGTGCTGAAATTTTCTGTTGCAAAAGTTGTTTGCCAGAAAATTTCTGATGCGTGGGTCGATTTTGGAAGCTCATATCTTGCAATCTATAATAAATCTGAAAATTTTCAAAACATAAAAGTTGTATCCCTTGCATTCATGTTTTCAGAAAGATAAACCATTCATCATTTGTATATTTGTACAGAAAGTTAAAATCAATTCAATAAAGGCTGGTAGAGCAATTTTTGCAATTTCCCCAGAAATTTCTGATGCGAGGAGCCTACTTTGGAAGCTTATATCTCGAAATCTATAAAGGATATCAAAATTTTCAAGACATGAAAGTTGTAGATCCTTGATTCTAATTTTGCAAAAGTTAAACCATTCATAATTTGGAAATTTGTACATAATGTTATTTTCCATTGACTGAAGGCTGGTAGTAGTTTACTTTTGCCCGAAAATCAGGCAAAGTCGCATTTCATAGCCACATGCCTCGGTAGAATGCCTAAAATCGGAAGTGAGCCATTTTTTACTCATTTTTGAGTTTTGAGTTTCGGATTTGGGCAATTTTTGGAGCTTTTGGAAGATGGTTTTTACCTAGCACTTTGAGGTAAGTAATTTCTACACAACATGAGTTTATTACATAGATTACGGATAGATTAACATGTAAAAATTGGTGAAATCAAGGGTTTAGATGAAAACCTAGGTTTTGTATAAAAATGAGATTTAACCATGAAAATGGTTATGAAATTTGGTAAAAATGATATATTTGACTTCATAAGGTTATGGATAACAACTTTTTTCTAAAATTTCCGGAATCAGGGCACGTGGGCCAGGGGTGAATTTTAGGAATCTTACATTTAGGGTTGGGTAATCACCTTAATAGTTGGAATATAAATTTTTGGACATGTATTGATTAATTTATACACTATTTCATTAGTTTTGGATTGTTCCGCACCAAATTGAGGGTTTGAGCATAATCTTGGACCGGAAAGTGGGCTTCGGAGCGAGTCAAGTCTTCTTTCTAACCTTGTAAGAGGGAATTGTCCCCATAAGTGAAATAATTAATTATGTAAAACTATTTGTGGGGGCTACGTACGCACGAAGTGACGATAGTTCGTGCGTAGCTACTATAATGCTTAAGTCCGGGTAGTCTAGGAACGAAAAGCATGCTTACTTGTCGTACTTTTAACTTTATTGTCAATTTAAAATGTTTAAATCATATCCACCTTGGCAAATGAATTTTAAAAAATTAAACATTATTTTTCTTAACCGTTAAAGGATAAATTTGTAAATTTCCTGCATAATTGTTTTTATGATGAGGTCTTGATTGACTGTTTGAATGTGTGTATCTATGAGTACCTGCATCGCATGTATGATTCACGAGTGGGGTAACTCTTTATTTATATGTAACCGCTTCGCAATTATATTCCGCGAGCAGGGTGATCCTTTCCACTACTCTCATGACAGCGGGCCGTTCGCCTCGACAGGTTAAGATGCATCTATGGTTTGCACTGTTCGACCCTTCGGCAGTACATATGTTACTATTTTGTTGGATCGGGACGTATGTCCTCGGCATGATTTCCTCATGCTTGTATTGCTGCCTTGCAAATTTAAGAGTAATGATATTTCTTCCTTGGCCTAAGTTGAACTGTTAAATGATGAAACATGAACTTTTGGAAAATCTCTTATTATTAAAGGAATTGTTTTACCTACTTCCGGTTTATCGAGTTTGAAAATACCTTATAAAATTCATACTTGTGCATATTTTGGTACTTCAATATTTGTACCACCAGCAAGCGTCGAAGTCGACCTCTCGTCACTACCTCTTCAAGGTTAGGCGGGATATTTACTGGGTACACGTTGTTTTTGTACTTATACTACACTTACTGTGCATTTTGTTGCACATGCACATATATGTCTAGTGGCCTAGTTTGGCGCAATGGCATGGTTGACACGGAGATTTAGGTGAGCTGCACCTCTCGAGACGACCGCATCTAGCAGAGCCTCCTTCAGAGTATTGTATTGTATTGTATTTTCTATACTATCCAATTGTATTCTGGACGGTTATTGTATTACATTTTATTTTCTAGAAATTGATCATGCACTTGTGACACCGGGTTCTGGGATGTATATGGGATTAGTTAGTATTGAAAAGTGTTTAAAGACATTATTATTTACTCGGTGAAGTTCATTATTTATTGCTAAATGTAAGGAAAAGAAATGATTTCAAAAATATTAAAATGAGAATTTAATTAACTATTTAGTGTTGGCTTGCCTGACAGTGGTGTCCGGTGCCATCACGACCTTTAATGAATTTTGGGTCATGAGAAAATGGTATCAGAGCACTAGGTTCTCTTAGGTATGACGAGTCATGAGCAAGTCTAGTAGAGTCTTGCGGATCGGTACAGAGAAATCTGTACTTATCTTCAAGAGGCTACATGGCTGTTAAGAGCACTTCCCTTCTTGATTCTCCATCGTGCGATTTGATTCCTTTGAGGCTTATGCCATCACTTCTTTCCTACTCAATCTTATGTGATGCGAAGCATTTGATATAAATTGAGAATTGAAGAACTATAATGATACTACAGATATGGTGCGTGATGTTTCTCCATGCATAGTTGGTTGGGTCTATTGTCGTTGCTTTGCGGAACGATATTATGTTGTTTCAGCTCAGTAGTTGTATTTCTGAGAGCTTTGAGGCTATGCTCAGGTTGTTATGATTCCCATGAATGGTTATTGCGCAGTAATTGACGTGGTTGTAGGATGCTTGCCCGTGTGTGGGGACAGTGAATGACTTGATAGTAGTTCTACTCTGAGAACGATTCAGAGGTTTGGTATTATATTTTTGACGGAAGAAAGGCAATCAGACTACAAATGTTCAGGCTTGGATCGATAGAGCAACGAGACTTGGTGTTTCTAAGTGTGGTGGAATTTCGTATATTGTGAGATGTCGTCTCCCTTGATTGAATGTGTTATGTTCGCCGGTGTTATGATCTTATTCATATTTGCTCCATGGCACGGTATTGTGAAATGGTGTCCGGGAAACGACTGTTAGAGACACAGTGTGTGGTGGTTCATGATCGGATCGGTATTTCTAATGTCGACGGCTCGAGAAAGATGACCTTCGGAAAGGTTTCAAGCTAGCAGTGAGTTACTAGTTCAAGTAGTAACGAGATAGACATTGATCTAAGGCAACAACTGGGCAGCAAAGAATGAGGAAGGACATATGGGAAGTCTCAAGCGGTGGTTAAATTTCTAGCAGGCTAGGTGTGAGAAACGAAAGTCGAGTAGTTTCTTAAAGGGGTGAGCTTGGCCAAGTTTGGAGAGTGGCGGAGTAGCATGTGAGATCAGTAGCAGGTTGACTACACCCCTGGAGGAAAGTTTATAGCGATTTGGAAATTTTAGTGGACGATGATTGGGCCCACGGGTCTAATTTGAAATATTGGCTGCTATATGGCGAAGAGATTGGATGCAACAGGAAGGATTTGCTTGGTATGAAGAAGGATGCAATATAGCTTGGAATTGGAAGATGTTATCGCATATTTAGTCGATGTCCATAAGGAGTGAACATACTAGTTCAGTTGGTGAATGTGAAGGGGCTCAGGACGGGTTATTGATGTCGTAGAGATTGTACAGTGCAACCTCATTGGAAGATGTCAGTTGGTAATCTTCGCAGGTGGGTTATCTCCTGTGAGCAGGTCAGTAGTTGCGTGGTTGGCAAAGTTTCTACGAGGGATTTTACTAATTATTCAGTAAGAGATCGAATATGAGAATGTGGTTAATGACTCAGAGTGTTTGTGAAATGCTAACAGAAGGATTTCAATAAATTTGGCGAGTTGGTTATGCACGATCATGGAAACAATGAAAGAACATTCTTGGTGAGTTCTAGAGTTGTGTAATAACGGCTTCAGGTTAAGTGAGAGAATCCCACCGCCTACGATTGGGTTGCATAGTTATCTACTGGTGAAATTCTGGTTGTCGGCGTAATGGTGGGTTAATGTAGCCAAGGGAGGAGGGCATAAGTTGTAATTTAAGCAAAGGAATTGTTAGGGGATGCTATAATTGTCCTTATTGACTTGTGTTCAGGCTTTGGGAAGATTCAGGGCTTATGCTTCGTACAGAGATGATTTGCAAGGAAAGTTGGTCAGTCGGGTGCTTTATTAAGATGGGTGTTCAGGTGTCAGCGGAGCTTTGGAGTTGATTATATTCGGGATCAAGCCAGAGTGGGTGACTCTCAACAATGGTCCTAATGAATTCGAAGGTTAAGAATGCGGTGTTTAAGGGTTTCAAGCCCGCAGTATGGCTAAGGATCGGGCTCTTGCAGCAGATTGTGATAGGAGGCCCAGAGTGTTCCATGATGTTTTCGGCTTGCAGTGTAGTATTGGAGGAATGAGAGAAATAAACTCCGGATTTGTAAAAGGATTATCAGGATGGTTATACCAGTCGAAGATGCGACTGTGCATGCAAGAAGGCATGCAACGATTCATGGGTTTGGAGACAAAGTAGTCTCGTGGAATGGGGTCACTCAGGATGAGTGTGAATTGAGTTGTTATGCGTTGACTGGAGTCGTTATTATTCATAAGGCAAGTTAAAAGTAAATTAGAAAAAGGTAGTTGGTTAGCCATGGTGGAATTGGCATATTGGTGGCAGTGATCAGCTCCTTCAGCGTGATTAGTTATGCATGTGATTGGTGACGGTGCGTGCGAGTGCCCGATGGCCGTCATAATTGATTTTATTTAGAAGCATTCAAGTATTATGGCCTGTTATGTGTAGGCGGATCTCGGAAGGATTATGGTGGTACAGACTATTACTTGAGGATTTGCATGTTTTGTGATTATGAGAATTCACTCGTGTGTTGTTATGGATATCTTGAATTATGTTAAGTAAAAGGCTTCTATATGATGAAGTGATCACCCTAATAGTGGTTCAGGAGTTATGATGAAATTCTTGTGCGATCTCATATTGGTATGTTAGGTGCAGTAAGCAGTATGTATTTAGAAGTAAGGATCAAGGTTGTGGTTTGGTGTGGGCAAGGATGTCACGAGCTCGGATGAGCAAGAAAGGGATTTGAATGCTTAGGGTAATCTAGTATTTTCCTCAGTATCGCCTGAGATCGTTGTTTCGTGAAAGAGGTTTTACATCCTGGTTAAGGATTTTTGAGTTGCTTTGCAACTTTAGTGCGGCTGGTGGTATGGATGTGCAAACTTGTTATCTTGTGCGGAAGGTCGTGGGAGCGTACCCCACGGGAAGATTGTACAAAGGTGACATATAGTCACTTAACTGATTAAAGATTTAAGACCAAGAATCGAGATTGTGGTAATACTAGTAGTGTGAGGGTTTAGGCCTGGAAGGCGCTCGGTTCATTTGGTTGCGATTGTGGAGGTTTGTTCCGGAAATGACAGTTGTTCTTGTGTGTCTGGCTTAGTGTGGACCCTTGAAAGGTTATTAGCTCTGTGTGGTACGATCAAAATCGTAAGGTCTGTAGATAGATTTAAATATGAGTATGGGCTCTATGTGAGCCAGATGTGTTCGTTTCAGTATAACGCCCCTCAGAGAGGAGTACTAGAACGTTGGATGTTATTTCGGCAGTTATTTCATGTAATACTATATTGTGCCATGTGAGTTGCGAACGACTTGATAATTTTCTTATGCTTTGAGATTCCGTGCAGTGATGGTATATGTGAGCAGGATGGCTCCTGAGATTCAGATCATATATTTCACCTCGGTTGTGCTTGAGTTTTGTAGATTATGTCGCTATATGTCCCCCCATGGTTGGTATTTTTCCCTTAACATTTCTTGTGACCGATATTCGATATATGAGCATTTTATCTCGGTGAGTACTTTCTAATAGATGATTATATATAGATCAGGTGGCACGCCGCCACGGGTATCATGGTTGGATCAAGTTGTGCGCTGCAACAGTGTGATATTGAGTATGGTTTTATATATCCTGTTTTTGTGAGTCATGTTTCCCATTTTCTGAGGAAAGTTCATATCAGTGCGTGAGTTGAGTTGTCCCTTTCGGAGTTCATTTTCCTTATGTATCACGTTCGAGTTGGGGATTATTAGCACATCGTGGCATCATATGAGATTTTGGCAGAGTCTGGGGTGGCTTATTTCTTGGGCAGCTTATACTGAGTGATAAAAGATTAATGGATCTATGATCACTGCAAGTAGATCATATGAAGTGTATCAAAGAGCAAATGCTATTAATTGATTCAGCATGAGGTGATGGCTCTTGTCAGGAGTATAGACTTAATGATTTGTTGTCTCGGAAGTTGGTTATGGAATTCTACATGTCTCTTCCGTCGTGGCCGTATTTCCAGAGTTGAAACAAGACTTATATATGTCATAAAGTGCGTTGTGAGTATCAGATTCATGAAACTCTGGGTACTGTTATCAGAGGATATTGTTACGGTCATGAAAGTTATGTAGTGCATAGTGTGGATTAAACAAAGGTATACAATCATGTATTGGTGTGTCACATCAAGATTGATACGGTGTTCGTATGTTGGGAACAGGCCTGGTAGAGAATTGCAGATGTTGTAATTTGGCTCGAATGCTAATTAACTTGACTAAATAAAAGGAAGAATCTTCAGATTTGTTCGAGCTAATATGCTCAACTGGGTTGTGGTAGCACGGGTAGGTGCACGAGGTGTTAAGCAGTGATATGAGACAACTCCAGCGTAGTTCTTGGCACATTCGAGGATGAACGTATGTTTAAGTGGGAGAGAATGTAATGACCCGACCGGTCATTTTGAGCTCTAGCGCGTCGTTCAGCGGTTTGAGGTCCTGAGTAGCTTCACTTCAAGTATTATGACTTGCATGTGTGGTCGAAATTGAATTTCGGGTAGTTCAAAGTTGATTTAGAAAGAAAATTCTCATTTCGGGAGCTTTAAGTTGGAAGAATTGACTAAAGTGAGATTTTTGAGAAAACGATCTTGGAATCTGGATTTGAAGGTTCCAAAAGATTTGTATGATGATTTTGGACTTGGGCGTATATCCGAATCGGATTTTGGATGACTCGGGAGCGTTTCGACGCCTATTAAGGAAGTTGACATTTTGGAAGAATTTCATAAATTTGGGTTGATGTTATTTCAATGTTATCGATGTCCGTTTGGGATTCCGAGTCTGGGAATAGCTCTGTATGGTGATTCTGGTATTGGGAACGTGTTCGGAAGTGGAATTGGAGGTCCGTAGGTCATTTCGGGGTCATTTGGCGAAAGTTATAAAATAGAAGATTTTTAGAAAGTTCGACCGAGAGTTTGACTTTTTGATATCGGGGTCAGATTCCAATTTCGGAAGTTGGAATAGGTCCGTAATGCCGAATGTGAATTGTGTGCAAAATTTGAGGTCAATCAGACGCGATGATAGGTTTCGGCATCGAATGTAAAAGTTTCAATTCTAAAGTTCATTAAGCTTGAATTGGGGTGCGATTCATGATTTCGACGTTGTTTGATGTGATTTGAGGCCTCGAGCGAGTTCGTATCATCTTTCGGGGAAATGTTGGTATAAGTTTTTAAGGTCCCGAGGGCCTCGAGTAGATTTCGGAAGGTTAACAAAATGGATTTCGGACAAAGAAAGCTGCTGAAATTTTCTGTTGCAGAAGCTGTTCGACAGAAAATTCTGATGCGTGAAGTCGATTTTGGAAGCTCATATCTTGCAATCTATAATTAATTTGGAACTTTGAAAAACATGAAAGTTGTAGCCCTTGCGTTTTAGTTTTCAGAAAGATAAACCATTTATCATTTGGAAATTTGTACGGAAAGTTATGATGAATTGAATGAAGGCCGGTAAAGCTGTTTTTGCAATTTCCCCAGAAATTTCTTAATTTCTGATACGAGGAGCCTACTTTGGAAGCTTATATCTCGAAATATATAAGGAATCTGAAAATTTGCAAACCATAAAAGTTGTAGATCTTTGATTTTAGTTTCCCGAAAGTTAAATCATTCATCATTTGGACATTTGTACAGAACGTTATGGCCCGTTGACTGAAGGCTGGTAGTAATTCACTTTTCCCCGAAAATCAGGCATAGTCGTATTTCATACATGCGACTTGCCTAGGCAAAGCTGAAAAATGGGAGTCAGCCATTTTTTACTCATATTTGAGTTTTGAGTCTCGGATTTGAGCGATTTTTGGAGCTTTTGGAAGACGGGTTTCACCTAGCACTTTGAGGTAAGTAATTTCTACACAACATGAGTTTAATACATAGATTATGGATAGATTAACATGTAAAAATTGGTGAAATCAAGGGTTTAGATGAAAACATAGGTTTTGTATAAAAATAAAATTTGACCACGAAAATGATTATGAAATTTAGTAAAAATCGTATATTTGACTTCATAAGGTTATGGGTAACAACTTTCTTAAAAAATTTCCGGAATCAGGGCACGTGGGCCTGGGGGTGAACCCTTGATTTCATAAGGTTATGGGTAACAAATTTCATAGTTTTGGATTGTTTCGTACCGAATTGAGGGTTTGAGCATAATCTTGGACCGAAAAGTGGGCTTAGAGCGAGGTAAGTCTCCTTTCTAACCTCGTAAGGGGGAATTGTCCCCATAGGTGAAATAATTAATTATGTAATATTGTTTGTGGGAGGTAGGTTACGTACGTACGAAATGACGAGAGTCCGTGCATAACTACTATAATTCTTAAGTCCGGGTAGTCTAGGATCCAAAAGCATGCTTACTTGTCGTACTTGTAACTTTATTGTCAATTTAAAATGTTTAAATCATATCGAACTTGGCAAATGAATTTCAAAAATTATACATTATTTTTCTTAACCGTTAAAGGAGAAATTTGTAAATTTCCTGCGTAATTATTTTCATGATGAAGTCTTGATTGACTGTTTGAATGTGTGTATCTATAAGTACCTGCATCACATGTATGATTTACGAGCGGGGTAACTCTTTATTTATATGTAACAATTTGCAATTATATTTCGCGAGTGGGGTGATCTTTTTCACTATTCTCATGGGAGCGGGTTGTTCGCCTCAGCAGGTTAATAGATGCAATTATGGTTCGCGTCGTTCGACCCTTCAGCAGTGCACATTCTATTATTTTGTTGGATCAGGCCATACGTCCTCGGCATGATTTGCGCATGCTTGTATTGTTGCCTTTCAAATTTATGAGTAATGATATTTCTTCCTTGGTCTAATATGAATTGTTAATGATAAAATATGAACTTTTGGAAAATCTCTTATTATTAAAGGAATTGTTTACCTGCTTCCGGTTTATCGAGTTTGAAATTACCTTATAAAATTCATACTTGTGCTTATTTTGGCAATTCAATATTTGGACCACCAGTAAGCGTCTAAGTCGACCTCTCATCACTACCTTTTCGAGGTTAGGCGGGATACTCACTGGGTACACGTTGTTTTTGTACTTATATTACACTTGTTGTGCATTTTGTTGCACAGGCATATGTATGTCTAGTGGCCTAGTTTGGCGCAGCGGCATGGTTGATAAAGAGACTTAGGTGAGCTGCACCTCTCGAGACGACCGCAGCCAGCAGAGCCTCCTTCAAAGTATTGTATTGTATTGTATTTTCTCTACTGTCCAATTGTATTCCGAACAATTATTGTATTATATTTTATTTTCTAGAAATTGCTCATGCACTTGTAACATCAGGTTTTGGGATGTATATGGGATTAACTAGTATTGAAAAGTGATTAAAGACATTATTATTTATTCGGGGAAGTTCATTATTTATTGCTAAATGTAAGGAAAAGAAATAATTTCAAAAATATTAAAATGAGAATTTAATTAACTATTTAGTGTTGGCTTGCCCGACTATGGTGTCTGACGCTATCATGAGCTTTAATGAATTTTTGATCGTTACAGTTTACATGATAGCTACATTCAAGAAAAATGATGCAATTATTATCGGAGCCTAATATACTAATCTGATTGGAATTCACGGCAAGATTCATCAGTCCAATGATACATGATTATGAACATCGACTTGCAGTCTAATGATGCATTTTGATACATAGTAAGTTATTTTATTTATTCTTTAATTATAATCTTAACGATGCATTTTGTTTACAAAAATCAACAAATCTAAAGATTTTCGAGTTTCAGTTACAAGCCAGTTGGAAAAATTAAATTTTCGAAAAACCTCATCGACTAAGTTTGTAGAGTTTCATTGAACTTTCGCATACTTATATGAATGGCTAAGCACATCATTGAAAAGAAGTAATTTTTTTCCCCAATTTTGGGAACTCGTGGAATCAAATGTAAATAAAAATAACATATCTCACGAAATCCATGAAAATAAGTTCTTCAACAACTTCTCCTGAATTAGACCAAACCAACAAAAACTATATAAGTTTCTCTTCTACGCAAGGAAGAAGAGATTAAGTCTTACTTTAGCTGTGGCAACAAAGACGAGCAAAGGTAGACAAAAGATTCAAATGACCAAAATGTCAAAAGAAAGCAACATTCTTGTAACTTTCTCAAAACGCCGTTCTGAACTTTTCAAAAAAGCTAGTGATGTTTGTACACTTTCTGGTGTTGAAATAGCCATTATTATTTTCTCCCCTGGCTATAAAGTTTTCTCTTTTGGGCATCCTAATGTTGAGTTTATTATAGATCGTTTCTTACTCGTAATATTCCTAGTAGCACTAGCACTACGGCAAATTCTTCTTCTATAATTTGTCAACTTGTTGAGGCTCATAGAAATGCAAATGTTCGCGAATTGAATAAGCAGCTCATGGAGATTCTCAGTCAATTAGAGTTTGAGAAAAAACGTGAAGTTGAACTTGTGAAAATTAACAAGGCAAAAATAAGGAAGAATTGGTGGGGAAGGCCAATAAATGAACTTGGACACGTTGAAATTAGGAATGGAGGAACTCAAAAAAAGTGTTACAAAGCAAATGCAGAAAATATTTATCGAGTCATCAAATACTCCTGCATTTTTTCTTGGAGCTTCATCATCTAATGGAGGCCAAGTTGATGTTACAAATATCACAGGCCTTGTCCATGGCCACTCATGGGCATATAATTTTTCCCTAATTAATTTTAGGTAAAGAGGTTAATCCTATCGAGACATTAAATTAATTTTTTGTTCTAATATACTACTATATTTGAGTAATAGCTGAAATGTTTATTTATTGTATTATGCAATTTGTTCAACCAGATGTCTAGACAATAAGCATATTAATTTAGGCCATTGTCGTGGTTTGTTGTTCTTATCATCCTAAAGTGAATAACGAACAAAGAAGTTTACAGTGATTTCACTCC
Organism: Nicotiana paniculata; assembly: GCA_005239505.1. NCBI lineage: Eukaryota > Viridiplantae > Streptophyta > Magnoliopsida > Solanales > Solanaceae > Nicotiana > Nicotiana paniculata. The sequence continues at coordinate 15,076 of ML301940.1, read as the reverse complement.
AAACTTATCCTGCATTTGGCTTAATTTTTTCCTGAAAATATTGCTCCAGTAATTTTATACGTGTACCAAACATTCAAAGTTGTGTTTGAAAAAAAAAGGAGAAAGGAGGAAAGCTGATAAATTAATTTGACGAGACTAAACAAATAAAGTTGTTGTTGGAGTTCTACCTCATAAATCTAGAACCTTCTTCTTATTTTTAAGTGCATTTTTACTCATTCGGTCACTCAAAAAATATTTACATGTAATTTTCTATAAAGTGGGATATGTAATTTTGAAAAGGAGCCAGGTTTCATTGTACAAGGTAAAGGTGACTGACCAATAGTGAATTTTTCTTATATCGTCGATGTATTTAAGTAAAATTATGAAATTTGAACAGTTCGAGGGAGAGAGAGAAAGCCATATTTAAAGGAGTTAAGTTATACGCATCGGCAATGCAAAGATTTTCTTTCACTTTCAATGAATTTTAATGTAACGGCCCGACCAGTTAGTGTGAGTTTCAGTGCGTCGTTTGGCGGTTTGAGGGCGTGAGTAGATTCACTTCATGTTTTCGGACTTGTACGTGTGGCCGGAATTGAATTCCGGAAGTCCGAAGTTATTTCGGATGGAAAATTCTCAATTCATAAGCTTTAAGCTGGAAGAGTTAACTAAAGTTTGACTTTTGAGTAAACGACATCGGAATCGGGGTTTGAAGATTCCAATAGGTACCCATGATGATTTCAGAATTGAGCGTATGTTACGACCTAGAATTCCCACCTTCGGGACCGTAATAGCGCCTAACATTTCACTTGCTAGGCAAGCCAACGTTAGAGAATTATTAAGCTAATTCTAATTCAAGTCAATAGATAAACAATTAAGCTACAACTGAAGTAAAATGAGTGCGGAATAATATAAATGCTCATAATATTTACTACAACCCGGATCTGGAGTCACAATTCACAAACTTCTAGGATTTTCAACACGAAAAGTCTAAAAGAAATACAACTGTTTGAACAAAAGAAACAGTAAAAATAATGTGACTAGGAAGAGACTTCAGGGTCTGCGGACGCCAGCAGATCTACCTTGGGTCTCCTGTAGAGCAAATCCAGCTACTAACCTCATGATCTGCTCGGGCCGGTACCAAAATCTACACAAGAAGTGTAGAGTGTAGTATGAGTACAACCGACCCCATGTACTCTGTTAGTGCCGAGCTTAACCTCGACGAAGTAGTGACGAGGCTAAGGCGGGTCACTCACACTACAACCTGTACGCAATATTAATAATATAGCCAGAAAAAGAAATACAGAACGAAATAAAGCAGTCAATTGAAAGTATTAGCTACAACTTCAAGAACAAGTCAATGACGTTCAAAATTTACCAATCCCTAAGTGCAAAAAGAAATACCGTAAGACTATCACAGCTCTGAGGAATAAAACCACACAGGTTGTTGCGGCGCGCAACCCGATCCTATCGTACGTCACATAATCCTCCTTTATTTCCTCGTAACAATATTAACAACAAAGAGTATATATATATGTGTTGCCGCGCGCAACCCTATCCCACCATATCACAATATCATAATCATAGTTCACCCTTATTCCACCAAAACAATCCACCTTTATTACATCTGTTGTGGCGTGCAACCCGTTCCCACCATATACTATAGATTCACCCTTATTTCACCTGTTGCGGCATGCAACCCGATCCCACCATATCAAGATCAAGTACTCAATATGCACAATAAAACTTACAATTCAAATCACAGAAAAACCTTTACAATTCCTAAACACCAAACTGAGAAAAATAGGAAACCTTGTACAACGTGATAATCTGCATAAGTAATATTAAACAGCGAGACCAATCCAGAATTTACAACTAGAAGGTGCAACTAAACCAACTGGAGCAAATAGTAGGAGATCATGAAACTATAAAAAGATCTAATATCATAAACAGAAGGAAACAATAATTAAATGGTCGTAATTAGGCATGGGAACACATTTAGAGCATATAACAATTAAGACATGAAAATAAATAATTTAAGAAAAGGGGAAAACAAATGATTCGATGGCGCATAAGCACTCGTCACCTTGCATATACGCCACTCACATGAAATTCAAAGAGCACACAGTCTGCGGGTTCCTAATTCCCTCAAATCAAGGTTAGACACAATACTTAACTCGCTCCAAAGACCACTCAATGCTCAACCACAATTTTGCCTCTCAAATAAGCCTACGAACCAACATAATCTAGAAAATTACCAACCAAACGATTCAAATTAAGCCTTAGGAACTACCCACTCTTGCAAAGAATTCAATTTAGGCTATTTTGTAAAAGGTCAATAAAAGTCAACCCCCGAGCCTGCTTGGTCCAATCCTGTAGTTCAGACCGAACCTCGATTATCCATTCACCCCCAAGACCGGTTATGTAATTTGTTTTGGAATTTGACCTCAATTTGAGGTCTAAATCCCCAATTCATAAAATCCCTAATTTTTACCAAAAAACCCCCAATTTCCACCATGAAAACACAAGGTTTAAGGTTGAAATCTTAGGAAATGTACTAAAAGATTTAAAGAAACTAGTTCAAAATCACTTACCAATGATTTGGGGAAGAAAAGTTCTTTAAAAAATTGCCTCTAGGGTTTCTTGTTTTGAAAATTATGAAGAATGAGCAAAATCCCGTCTAAGTCAAGTTTTACCCACCTGCAGATGTCGCATTTGCAACCTGGGGTTCCCAAATGCGAAGAAACCATCGCAATTGTGAAGTCCTTACATCTCTACATTTATCGCATTTGCGATAAGAAGTTCGCAAATGCGAACACTGAGTTTTCGCAGATGCGACCATTTGATCGCATTTGCGATCACTGCCCCCACCTGTCCCCCTTCGCACATGCGAAGAATTGTTGGCAAGTGCGAAAATCATATGGCCCGGTTACTCTTCCCAAATCCGATGACTAGCTCGCAAATGCAAACCCATCAGAGGTCGCACATGCGAAGCCTGATCTGGCAAATGTGAGATCAAAGGCCTGCACCAGAACTGAAACACTAGAGCCCTCGGGGCTCTAAACCAACTATGCACACAAGTATAAAAACATCATACGAACTTGATCGGGCGATCAAATCACCAAAATAACACCTAAGACTACGATTCAATACCAAATCAAATGAAATTTTCAAGAAAACTTTGAAACTTCTATTTTCACAAGCGGACGTCCGAATCACATCAAACCAACACTGTTTCTCACCAAATTTGACAGAAAAGTCATAAATACAGTATTGGACCTACACCGGGATCCACAAATAAAATATGGACACGATATCCAAAAGTCAAACATCGGGGGTAAACATTTCAAATTTATTAAGCCTTAAACATTAAAATTTCTACAAAATGCGATAACTCGGGCTAGGGACTTTCGAATTCCAATCTGGGCATACCACCAAGTCCTAAATCTCGATACGGACCCACTGAGATAGTCAAAACAAAAATTCGAGTCTGTTTGCTCAAAATATTAACCAAAGTCAACTCAAATGGATTTCAAGGCAAAATTTCAGATGTTTATAAGTATATAATATAAAAACTTTCTCGAAAGACGCTCGGACTATGCACGAAAATTTAGGAAGGCTAAAATGAGGTATTTAGGGCCTCAGAACACATAATTGTGTTTTAAAATATAAGGTGACCAATCGGGTCATCATGTTCTCCACCTCTAAAACAATTGTTCGTCCTCGAACGGACATAGAAATGTACCTGAACTGGTGAAAAGGTGGGCATATCTACTCAGCATGTCCGACTCGGACTCCCAAGTAGCTGCCTCGACGGGCTGACCTCTCCATTGCACTTGGACTGAAGGACAACTCTTCGAACTCAACTGACGAACCTGCCGGGCTAGAATACCAATCGGCTCCTCCTCAAAAGTAAAATCCTTGTCCAACTGAATAGAGCTGAAATGTAACACATATGATGGATCGCCGTAAGACTTTCGGAGCATGGAAACATGGAACATCGGATGAACTGCTGATTACCCGGTGGCAACGTAAGCCTGAAAGCCACCTCTCCCACTCTCTCAAGAATCTCAAAAGGCCTCATATACCTAGGGCTCAACTTGCCCTTCTTTTCGAACCTTATTACACCCTTCATGGGTGATACCCGGAGCAACACACTCTCTCTAATAATGAATGCAACATCAGGAACTCTATGATCGGCATAATTCTTTTACCTAGAGTGAGCTGTGCGAAGTCGATTCTTAATAATCTTGACCTTATCCAAGGCATCTTGTACTAGATCTGTACCCAACAGGTGAGCTTCCCCAGGCTCAAACCATCCAACTGGCGATTGACACCGCCTACCGTATAATGCCTTATAGGGAGCCATCTGGATTCTCGACTGGTAGCTGTTGTTGTAAGTAAACTCCGCAAGTGGCAAGAACTAATTCCACGAACCTATGAAGTTTATAACACATGCGCGAAGCATATCCTCCAATATCTGAATAGTGCGCTCAGACTGTCCGTCCGTATGAGAATGAAACGTTGTGCTCAACTCAAGCTGCGTGCCCAATTCACGCTATACCACTCTCCAAAAGTGTGAGGTAAACTGCGTACCTCAATCAGAAATGATAGACACGGGAACACCTTGAAGACGAACGATCTTGCGGATATAAATATATGCTAACCACTCTGAAAAATAGGTAACTGCCATAGGAATGAAATGCGCTGACTTGGTCAGCCTGCGCACAATGACCTAAACTGCATCGAACTTCCTCTGAGTCCGTGGGAATCCAACAATGAAATCCATAGCAAGATTTTCCACTTGGCCAGCTTCCTAGTAGGCATGAGTTTCTAAAAGATGTACTTCAGGGGATCCATTCTTGATATGAGATATATAGTATATGCACAAAAGTAGTGCCTTAGCTTTTGAGCTATCCATGTTAGAGCACAACAAATGCGTTCCAGAAGAGAATATCGTGCTTTATAAGGAGTGAATTTCTTGCTTATGTAGTATATGGCCTGCTCTCTTCTTCCCATTTCGTCATGTTGTCCTAGAACACAACCGAAGGGCTCCATCTAACACTGCAAGGTAGAGTAGTAGTGGTTTACCGGGCTCTGGAAGGGCTAAGACTAGTGGTGTGGACAAGTATTCCTTGATTTTATCAAAAGCCTTTTGACAATCCTCGATCCAACTGGTTGCGGCATCCTTCTTCAACATTTTGAAAATTGGCTCACATATTACTGTGGAATGTGCTATGAAACGGCTGTTGTAGTTGAGACATCCCAAGAAACTCATTAAATTCTTCTTGCTTTTTGGTGGTGGTAATTCCTGGATGGATTTAAACTTTGAAGGGTGCAATTCTCTTCCTTGGCGACTAATGATGAATTCCAATAATTTTCCAGCAGAAACCCCAAATGCACACTTTGCGGGATTTAACTTTAGACTGTTTTTCGTAGCCGGTCAAATAATTTCCTTAAATTTGCTATGTGATTTTTAGCCCTGTTGGATTTGATGATGAGGTCGTCAAGATATACCTCTATTTCTTTATGTATCATATCCTGGAAGATCGTTGCCATAGCCCTCATGTAGGTGGCCCCAACATTCTTCAGACCGAACGACATTATTTTGTAGCAGTATACTCCCCATGGTGTGATGAAGGCTATTTTCTCTACGTGTTCTTCGTACATCAAAATTTGATGGTAAATCGCGAAGAAATCTACAAAGGACTGGAATTCATGCTTGGTTAAATTATCGATCAAAATGTGTATGTTTGGTAGCGGGAAATCATCCTTGGGACTTGCTCTGTTTAGGTCCCGAAAATCAACACAAACTCTGACTTTCCCATCTTTCTTTGGAACTGGTACAATGTTGGCCAACCAGGCTGGGTACTCAACTACTCTGAGGACCTTGGCTTTGATCTGATTAGTTACTTCCTCCTTGATTTTCAGGCTCATGTTTGGCTTGAATTTCCTAAGATTTTGCTTCACTAGCGAAAATATTAGATTTGTAGGTAACTTGTGAGCCTCTATGGATGTGCTTAACCCTTTCATATTGTCGTATGACCATGCAAAGATATCTTCATATTCTTTCAGGAACCAAGTGTATTCATCTTTCTCTGACAATGACAAATGGATGCTTATGCGGATTTCCTTGACAGTTTCGAAATCTCCCAAGTTGACTATTTCGGTCTCGTCCATGTTAGACTTCGGCTTGTTCTCAACGTTTTCCACTTCTCTGACAATTTCCTCAAGTATTACATCCTCATCTTATATTTCTTCCGAGTCTCTATCCTTTTGTTGCGTTATCTCATTACATGTCACACTCGTTCGTTCATCAAGGTAAGAAATAGTAATGTTGTAGGGATAAAGATATGAAAGAAAAAAAATAGTAATAATAAAACATCATACCATTTAAAGCATTAAACAAAATTATTTTCAATAACTCAAATAATATTTTGGAACATTGAAAATATCAGTTAAAACAAATGAAAAAGAGGAAATCATTTTTTTAGAAAAAGTAAACAATGTTTTTCAGCCTTGCTACCCGGGGACTCGTCGAGCCATTGATGGTCTAGCAGTCCAGTTCTTGAGAGATGCTCCCGTCTCCACTGTTTGGATAGTGAGGCCTTCTTCCTCCTCCTCCTCAACTATTACACAACAATTCATATTATCGTCTTCCAAGAACAAATTCCTCAATGCTGCCAAGGCTTCTTCTTCCTCTAATACCCATATTGTATCGGCCTGCTGGAAGGTCTGATTCAGGTGCGGCACGGGTTGCTCAAGAGGATAGTATGGACCACGGCATGGTGGCGACAATTCTGATATTTCTGCCAGGTATACTGATATCCAAGCCCGAATGTTTTGCCATGGTGCTTCAACTGTATTGTTTGGAGATACCTTGAAGCTTTTTACCAAGCCTCTTACTAGGTTCATACCCTGCCCATGCCAGTATGCTCTATATTTTGCTACTCCACAATTTATCCTTCTCAATCGTGTTAACACGTTCGATGCAATGGTATGTTTCTCCACCTAGCTTCCTCATGTTGGCTACCACCGGAACAGTATGACTGGTGTAAATGGGGTTGCTCCCATCTCCATGGATGATCACTTCTGGATGGTTCCATTCAAACTTTACCGCTTGGTGAAAAGTGGATGCGACAGCTCCAACGGCATGTATCCAAGGCTGTCCCAGTAATAGATTGTAAGAGGCGGATATGTCTAGCACCTGGAATTCAACATCGAACTAGGTAGGACCCATTTTCAAGCATAGGTTGGTTTCTCCAATCGTGGATCTTCGTGACCCATCGAATGCCTTCACATTCGTAGTTCCTTCTCGTATTTCATGTAGGCCCTTGCCAACCTTTTTAGAGTTATCAGCGGACAAATGTTGATGTTGGACCCTCTATCTATCAGAACTCTGGAAATGAACTTATCTTCACATTGCATTGTGATGTGTAGTCCCATGTTGTGGCTCAATCCTTTAGGTGGAAGGTGATCTTATGGCTTTCTAACACTTGTCCCACCATGTTGGCCATTTATCTGCTAGTAATGTTGTTGGGCACATATGCTTCATTCAGTACCTTCATCATAACATTCTTGTGTGCTTTGGAATTTGCAGCAATGATAAGATGGATATCTGTGTGGGAGTCTTATTCAGATGATTAATAACAGAATAATCCCTTGCTTGTAGTTTCCTCCAAAGATTTTCTGGACCAGTTTCAATGACGGGTTGTTTGTTAGAAGCTTGCTTATTATTCTCTCCCAAATGCTCAAGTGTGTAAATTATTCCTGTTCTGGTCATTCCTTGTGTGGCGCCGGACTCTTCCATCTTTACTTTCCCTTTTCTCCTAGCTTCCGAAACATAATCCCAAGTTACAACTTTAGAACTTAAGGGTGGTGTGGGTGCCACCATCACGGTGAAAGGGGTCGATACTTCACCTCAAATGGAGCAGGTGTAGCTGCCGGTGGTGTCATTTCTACTTTAAAGGGAGCCGATGCGGCTACCTCAACTTTTACTGGCGGTTGTACATGTACAACAATGGGGTTGAGCGTGACTGCCGGCTTCATAGGATCATCACCTTCCCAAATAAGTCTGATTGATCCCTAGGGATCCCATTCTTCATTAGTTTCTATTACATTGACTCCTTCACCCAATGATCTGGGAGGGGGTTGTTGCGGACATTTGGCGTGGTTTCTTTCGCCTGTATAACCTTGGTATCAATCAGTGTTTGGATCTTATCTTTCAGGGTGCGACATTCATCAATAGTACGTCTTTTCATACCGAAATGGTATGCATACGTCTTGTTTGGGTTGACCCATTGCGATGAGTTTTCCATAGTCACGGCGGGAATATGGGTGACATATCCAGCAGCTTTTAATCTTTCATACAATTGGTCAATGGGTTCATCAATAGTGGTGTATTGACTGGGTAGTTTGCGATCAAAATTGGGCCTGGATTTTTGGTAATTTGGACGAGCTGGAGGTGAATGATAATAGGTTGGTTGGGTATTATAGGTGTGTTAGGTGGTAGCGGATTGAGGATGTCTGGGAGGTGAAGGTTGGTATGTGGGTGGAGGTGTTTGGTACACAAATGGAGATTTCGGACCTTGGGCAACCATTACTGTTCCCACTTCTTTCTTCTTTGATTTGCCACATGATTGTAGTGCTTTATTCGTGGCCTACAGTGCCTCGAAATTTGTCACTATTCCACTTTTGATACAATCCTCAATCCTTTCTCTGAGCTTGATGATATCGGAGAACTTGTGATTCTCGGTTACCATTAACCTTTCGTAATATTATGGATCCTAAGCCCTCACAAAGAACTTGTTCATTTGCTCTTCATCTAATGCCACACTGACCTTTGCTGCTTCTGACCTACATCGAGTAGCATACTCGCAGAAAGTTTCAGTGGGCTTCTTCTTGAGATTCTGGATATATAAGACGTCTGGTGCATTTTCCGTGTTGAATCTGAATCTATCCATGAAATCTGATGCCATGCATTTTCTTGGGATTTTGACTTATGTACCAAGATAGGGCGTCTCCAATGAGGCTTATCATGAATAGCTTCATGCGAATCCTTTCATCCTTTCCAATCCCTATGAGCTTGTCAAGGTAGGTTCTCAAATGTACCTTTAGGTCACCTGTTCTATCGCACATCTCGAACTTAGGAGGTCTGTAACCCTATGGCAGTTCCATATCTGGCTGAATGCACAAATCCTCATAATTCAAACCTTTGATTACTTTCCCTCATTCAACACCCTGAACTCGACTTGTGAGTTTCTTGAGATCTTCTGATATGTTCTTAATGAGCAGGTCCTTTTCGGAAGATTCCAGTGTATATGAGATTGACTGAGCCTAGTGGGATAATGTTTCCACGTATCTGGGGTTATTTTGGTAAATGCCAGGAGTTTGGGTGTAGTGGTGATCATTGTTTGAATTTTGAGGATTGAGGGTAGGCTAGGGGGTATTCTGAGGAGTGTGATAAGTGGTTTGTGGACATTGCGTCGGGAGATGTTGATGTTGAGGAAGTCTAGGTATGGGTAAAGGATTTTGAGGAGGGGTTGTGTATTGGTGGGCTGCGGGAGGATTCTGCGAGTGTTCGTTGGGTGTTTTCTGACGAGGTACCAGGTTTTGGGTATTCGGATGGTTGATATAGGGGACGTTTAGTGTGAGGGAGAGGTTTTCCAAATTACGGACCTGGTCAAGCTCACCCTGTAGTTCAAGTATCTTCTGTACAAGCCGAAAAACCGAGTCATTTGGTGCCGGAGTACTCTGACCACTAGAAGTTTCTACATTTTCAGTATGTGTGGGGTTATCTTTTCTGATACCACTAATATCGTCCATCTTATCTTTCCCTTTTCCTTTTGATGCACTTGGAGGAGAAGGAGGTGGAGGGCCTCTGGATCTGGTGTGGCAAGCTGATGATGCCAATATGTGTGAACCAACCTTAGGGGATGGGAATAATAAAAAAATAAAAAAAAAAGAAAATTTAGCCAAGTTAGTGAGAGTTCTGAAAAAATATTTGCAGTATTTAAACACATATTGCAGGAATGTAAATTCACATCCTAATTGGGGAGCCTCGTTGTGCCCGAGGTAGGCCTAGCGACAAGTAGATTTGGAGAATTTTAATGCAAATAATTGCCTCATTTCATTAACGCGATAAATAAGATGAATCTAAAACGACAATAAAGTAAGTCACTAATGGAACTTGGCCTTATTACATTCAAAAAACAAAAATAAATAATCCTAATCCACTTGATCCCAGAAGGACCTTCTCCAAGCCTGGTTCTCTTGGCTCCATCGATCATGTTCCCCAGGTCGCGCATGTCCAGCAACAGGTATGCCCTGGCGAGATGTCTTTCTTCGATACCTTCAGCATTCTGGCAGTCTATGACTCGTTTCCTTATCTTCCCTTCCAGCTCCATTAGACCCTGCTCCAGATATTCTAGCCTTTCATTCGATGTGGTAGCCATTTCTCTCCATTCATTGATTGATTCCATATCAGTCTTGTGTTGTTCCAGATGCTCAACCTCGGACTCGCGAACCCTTTTGCGCATTCTGTTTTATTTCACCTGTGCTTCGACAGCTTCATCTATGACTTTGTTCCTCGACCGATCACTAGCTCGACTATTCCCGCTATGCAGTCCTCCAACCACGATGGGTAAAAGTACACATGCCCTGCGTGATATCGATCTGGCTCAATCGTGTCCCTTTCCATAATAATCTTCAAGTTCCACATATGTTGAGCTTAACATTTATATGGGATGTCATCATATTAGAAATCATCCCTATAACGACTCATTTTGGATACTCGTGGTATAATCTATTTTCTACTAGCTTGTCTCATGACCCTGATAGGAACATAGGGGTGTATACCCCTTAACCCGATCAACACCAAGTGTGGAGCGTCCCTAGGTCAGATGATGAACTCATTGGTGGGGAACCACTCGAACATCTAATGAACCTGGTCCTCAATCAAGTTGTCAAAACATTGCACCCATTCTGTAGCACTCTCCGTCTGAGCAAACTTGTCCGGGATAAAGGTCATTCTTTTGGGATGCTGAAAGGCTATGATTTCATTCCACGACCTTCGCGGAAACTCTTGGCGGTATTGACCTCTCAGGAAATGTTCTAGCAACCAAAGCTGTAGTAGAAGATTACAACCCTCAAGGTGTTTGAACCCCTTCTGGCAGCGATCCAAGGCCCGATATATGTCTGATATAATCATAGGGACAATATTATATGTTTGTCCTTTGATTTCCCCCATTAAAGCTTTGGTTACCATGGCTAGTCTGGTGTGAATTCTGTCAATTTTGCTTGGAAACACTGCCATACCCAAGAAGCAGACGAAACACAAAAACCCTGCAATGAATCCAACCCAAGGAAGTGATAGAGAACTCATCATAGAAGATACGGTAAGATTTTGTATGACCGTATCTTTTATAAAGGAAGTCAAATGGTACATAGGACTTCTTCAGACACACCAAGTCGTCATTCTTTTTCAAAACCATCATTTTTAGAAATCCTCTGGGAGTGCGATTTTCTGGCACCAATAAACCGGGACTGTCCCAAGGTAGTCGAGTGAATCCCCCTATTTCCTCCAAAAGAGGGGACATTTCTATGCTGCCAAAATAGAATACGTCCCTTTCTCCATCCTAGAACATGGTAGCAGCTTCGATCAACATGTTGTTTGGGTGGATATCTAATAAGGAAGGTAGATTTACAAGGACCCTTTACACATGATTTTTATCACTTGACGGAAGGTCTTCCCACCAATCTAGCAACAATGGTGGTATGTTATGGACCATGCCGAACCTGGGGACTCCGTGCCTCATTTTCTGCAAAACAAATAGAGTTATATCCTTTTCCCTTTAAGATTCAACTATTTATACATTAACGATTAGCATATTGGCACTTATTTTTCCAAATTAATGCACATATCATGGTTGCATCCGTTGGGATTTGGAAACCCAATGGACTTTGAACAAGACTTTTCTTAAATGGTTATTATGTGGACAACATATTAACTCAGGCTAGGTTTGACCGTGATGCATGTACAGTTGTAATTAGAGCATGGTTTCTATAGAAGTCTAGACTGGTACCCTCAAGCGGACGACATGAGAGGGAAAGGCACGGAACCGTCGAATACACCGTTGATCGACTAGTTTTACTGGAAATAAGCCTCCAAATTCAAATAGGGTGATATAGGAAGAGCGCAAACACTCATCAAGCGTTGCTATATTATTAATTACGTACGAGTGGGATATGATGTTGAGCATGATTTATGCAAAAAGAAAATAACACATTGTTAAGTATTTGCATGATGAAAAAAAAATGATAAAATACCGTATTTAATAATTGTAAAGGCTTTAAGTAAGAAAACAAAGAGACAAGTCAGTTTCCATAGTAAAGAGTAATAAAACAAGAAAGAGAAATCGTAAATAACTGAAGATAGGCAAATAAATACACATAAAGTGGGAAGGGGAAGGGATATGCAAGTATTGACGGAATAATAAAGATATTCTTAAAGACTAATTCACAAAGTCGTCATGCTGTCGCGCCCCCGTTTTCCTCGCGGAATCGGGTTTCTACATTTTTGGGACAACTCCCTTCCTTATGGGATGGGGTATGGGATTTGAAGAGTAGCCACCTAACGGATTAAGGTGTGTTAGGGCACGTAGAGAAGTTAACTCATGAAACTAGTTTGCATCACCAGAGATCGGGTAAGGGCTCGAAATTACCTTGAGGGGAAGGTGTTAGGCACCCCTCAAGGTCCACAACGATGGGTCCAGGCCGAACTTAATTAAGCGAATTAGTCTTAAAGAAAAATAAAGCAATTTAGACAACTATTATTTTAAAACAGGAATTAAAGGAGCCCTAACTTTTTTAGCCTATAGGATCATTTTCATGAAATACTTGGTAACTTTCCCCAAGTTGGGGTGTTATACATCGTATTAGCGCACGACTCATCTTCTCCTTTACTACCCAATTACTATCTTTCAGTTATTACCTATGCGTTCTAGTAGCTTCTAACTCGTTCCTTATGTGTGCACTAATCGTCCCTTACCTATGGTCCTGGAGGTATTTAGGATCGTTGCTTAAAATGAGAAAAATATAGGCGACAAACAAAATTCAGATAGGACTATCATATAAGGGGGAAAATAAGGGCTCATATTAACCTCTACAAGTAGACAACAAATGCACGCAACTAAATCAGAAAACTTTATTGATTTAGGATCATATAGGCAAGATATCTAGACGAGAATAAACAGAATGTAAGAAGGCAATTTACTAAAATGAGCATTGGGACCTACTAGCTTGCCTACTGATTTGGTTAAGTTCTGAATCTGGGCACATTTCAGGCAACAAGATGTCACAATTGTTAGGCCTATAATTCTTAATAGTCCTGCAGGTTTGCCAAAGTGATTACCAGAATTGATTAACAGAATCCTATAGGCATGGTATCTACAATTGTTAATTATAGACCTATAACATAGTTTCTAAGCTAGTTACTGATTTTAACTCATAAAGAAATAGGTTTTATCTTTTTTAGATACTTTAGGCATGCTTTCTAATTTTGTGGAATTAATTAGCTCCTATAGACATGATTTCTAAGTGTTGAAACTGATTACAAGCATGATTTCTAAGTTTACAAACTAATTTACCCTATAGGCATGATATCTATTAGTTTAAATCCTATAAAAATGCTTTCTAGGTTTTGAAGTTGATTTATTTTATTCCTATAGGCATGGTATCTAAATTGGAGAAAACTGGATTTTATATCTCCTATAGGCATGATATCTTTTAGTCACATGTGGGAAGAATTTTAAAGAAGTTTCCAGGAAAGTTTATTAATATACATAAATAATATCCTACACGCATGATCACTAATGCACGTTGAGATTGAAATCATGCGTAGATTTTATGAACATGGATTTCTAATGCAAAATTAATACAAGACCTATAGGCAGGGTCTCTAGTATGCCAAAAAAATGGAAAATGCAGAGTCACACATAGACAAAAAAGACCATATAGGCAGGCTCTTTAAACGAGTAGTAACATTCACATAATCAATACAATAGACCAATAGGCATGATTTCTGCCTGAGTTTTAAACAAAGATATAGAAACACCCCCCCCCCCCCAGATTTTACTAATAAACCCCAGATCTTTTTATCACATATATTATTACATGATTACAGCCCATACTGAATAAACTACATAGCAACATTCATTACACTATAGGGAGCCTTGGCAGGCCAAATATAAACCTGGGAACCAGGCCTTCAAGCAAAGCAGATCTGAAGCACAATGAGGGTCCATCCATGATACACAAAATTGGTCTTCTGGTGTGTCAAAGCTCCCAAGGGCCTCAGGGAATCCGGGAAATGCTAACACCAGAACCTTACTTAGAACAACAATTTGTAAAAGATTGGAAGACCACCCCAATGTGTCAGAGTTTAGAGGAGTCTCAAGGACCCTAGGCAGTGCTCACTAGGGTTGGTAGGAACATAGATAACTGATGCGAGACTAAATTGCATAGTTTAACATGTGATATACCTTACATTTTATGCGCATTAATGATAAAATTACACTTGTTATGTGCTTAATGGAGTTTATTTTATGTGTAGGTGAATTGGGAACGGAAACGGAGCTAAAAGGATGCAAATACGTCGAAAAATACGCGAAAGGAGACACCCGGGCGATAGCCGGGCGACAGAGCCAAACAGCCAGCCCTACCTGGCATTAGCCAGGCGTGAGGGCTGAAATGCCAGCCCTACCCTGGCGTTAGCCAGGCGTTAGGGCTGAAAAGCCAGCCCTAGCCTGGCGTTAGCCAGGACTTTGGGTCCAAACGCCAGGGTCCCCAGTCGGCCAGAAATCGAGTTTTGACGGNAGGGGATTTTCGTGAATCAAAGTAGAGAAGAGAATAAAAGGAGAAAATTCCATTGAAGTGCAAGAACATTGAGTTCTACATCTAGTATTTCTTACTTTATATTTCAATTATGCAATTTCTTGTAGTTTTGTGTCTTCTGAACATGAGTAGCTAGAACCCGTTAGGGATGAATTTCTTGTGATATTAATATATTTTGATTGATTGTTCTCTATTTGTTCAACTACGT
>MDKI01039447.1:0-12023 GCA_005239505.1 Nicotiana paniculata | reverse complement strand
ATCACTTGAAAAGTAAACAAAGATTATCAGATTCCCGGTAACGGAACCAATCTGTTTAACCAAGGAATTAGACCCTTTGACAAAAGCTTATTTTTAAGATGAATACGGGTTACTGATAATCAAGGTAATGGAGAAAAATGAATAATAGACAATATTGCAGAAATATACAAAATCGAAGTTGATTGTATTCGAGAATCAGATGCCTTTACAAGTTGTATTCCCCTCCCTTATATAGGAGATTCTTATAACGTATGACTCTTGCTATGGTTAATCATTAATGACTAATTATGACATTAATGAGGCGTTACAAAGGATAACGGTAATTGGAGCTCGGTTACATAACGTTCGAGTAATCAATTGTGAGTCCTTGAATCTGCTCGTAACTTTGTCTAGATTCATTCTGACCGTGTCTCTCTCCTGTTTTGATCAAGTTGAGTTTCCCGTGGCTGATAAGTTCGTGGGTTTACTGAATCGTGCCTCTTTGTACCGTACCTCTTCAAAGAATCACATCTAGCTGCCGCGTTTTCCTGTGTCCACGTGACTGACTGAGTTGTCAAAAGCTGGCTTACGTGTGCCTCTTTTTTACCAATACATATTACCCATCAAAAGTCTTTTCTTCCTCCAATATGGGATAATGTCCCTTTGCCAAGGAGGGAAACTCAAATATTTCATTTTCCCTCCATTTCCTATTCACCCTCTTTAACCTATACCAAGCTTAAAATTAAGCTCTACCAAGCTTAAAACCCAACAAATAATAGATAAAAAATAATCTCAGTATAACTTATACCATTATAACTTATCCCGGCATAAGCCGTATTCAAACCAAACGACCCCTAATGGTCATTTGATTACAAAGATCAGGGATAATAATCGTGAAATAAAATGTAGGATTATCTTATCCCACATTTGATTGAACTTTTGATTTTGTTAACCTGATATTCTTTATACTGTATCATGGTATTATTTTTATATCACACTCAATGTGGGGTAATAATCTGGAGATTACTAATTTCGAAATAAACAATAAAATGACACATTAGCCCTTCTCCAATCTCCCAAAGTTTTTTAAGAAAGATAATGTTAAAATTAAAAATAAATTTTTTATTCAAATTTATCTATTGTAAAATCAAATACATATTTTATATTACACTCGTATATCTCATTTTTAATTCAATAAATCAATCAAATATTAACAAAAATATATTCACAAAATAATCTCATTATTATTAAATTTCTTGTTATAATTCCAATTTTTTATCTTCTTGAGCCGAGAGGTTTTTAGAAACAGTCTCTTTATTCTTCTGGGCAGGGATAAGATGTGCATATGTGTCTATTGTTGTTGTAATAATTCCAAAATAATTTGTCCACAAATGAAAGGACCTACTAAGAGACAACATCTTTCCATAAACAGTTTATAAGGAAAAAAATGTAAGGACTGCGTTTGATAAAAGAGAATTCACTAGATATTGAAGTAGGGAGCCATAATTGACCAACTAGGTAAGAACAATTAGTTCTAATTTTTGTCAAATAACTAAACAATCTCTTTATAATTTTAAAAAGACAAATGATTATGGGTCTTAGCTGTGTTAAATACAGGCAAAAAAACCAGGTCAATGTTAGTGGAAAATCATGAAAGAAGCACAAAAATTGTGCTTAGTATAGTACTAATAATGGAGCAACTGTGTACACACTAAAAGGGATCTGTACAATCACATTTCTCATTCTACCCATCTTCTCTATAATCATTAATTATATGTATATATATATATTCAACTTCATCTTACTCTTTTCTCTTTCTTCTCCGCTGTTAGAAGCAGCTGTTATTGGGTTAGTTTCTCTCCATTTCTAAACTTATATATTGATACTTGTATATATGTATGTATATGGGTTCTTGTTGTTTTTGTGTTTTGTATGTGCGGTTTGGTGCATTAAGCTTTAAGCTTTAATTTTTGACTTGGGTTGAAGAATAACCAAGAATTCATTTTCATTGCTCTTTCTCATCTATTTCTTGAGCTATATGTAATTCTTGTTTTTTTGTGTTTTTTATGTGGGGTTTGGTGCATTAAGCTTAAAGCTCTAATTTCTTGATTCATTTTTATTGTTTTTTCTCGGCTATTTCTTGAGCTATCTGCATATACATGTATATATGTATGTGGGTTTTTATTGGTGTGTATAAGTTGTGTGTTTTTATGTGGATTTTGATGCATTAAGCTAGAAGCTTTAATTTTTGACTTGGGTTTCTGGAGTTATCTATAAATACATGTATATATGTATTTTAGGTTCTTGTTTTTTTTTGTGTTTGGTATGTGGGTTTTGTTGCATTAAGCTTGAAGCTCTAATTTTTTGACTTGGGTTGAAAAATGAATCAAGAATTCATTTTTATTGCTTTTTCTCATCTATTTCTTGAGCTATCTGCATATACATGTATATATGTATGTGGATTTTTTTTGGTGTGTACAAAATTGTGTGTTTTTATGTGGATTTCGATGCATTAAGCTAGAAGCTTTAATTTGTGACTTGGGTTTCTTGAGTTATCTATAAATACATGTATATGTGTATATGGGTTTTTATGGGTGTGTACTGATTGTATGTTTTTTTTTCCTTTTTTTTTTGGGTGGATTTTTGATGCATTAAGCTTGAAGCTTTGATTTTGACTTGGGTTGACCTCTATGATTTCAGGTAGCGTAGAATTTTTGTTGACTCAGTTGAAAAAAAAGGAAGCTTTTTGGTGGGACAGAATTGGTTGCTTTGCAGAGGAAGTTTGTGTCCTGAATTGCTGCTAAAAGGTGCTTTCTTTCGTTGAGTCTGCACCTTATGCTATTTGTTTGATTTAATAAAATTTACGCGGTCTTGTCCTGATAGAGTGGTATAAAAATTGGCCTGAATAGAGTGGAAGGAAATAGAGGATTCATATAGCTGACTCTTACTAGTTTATTATTGAGATGTAGTTGAATGATTGATATTCTAGTTTGATATTGCATTTTTTCTTTTTGACAGATAGGGACACAGCTTTGTCTCTGAAATTTCTATGCAGTTCTTTGAGTTTTGGATTTGAAAGAGTGCTGTCGTACAGTTTCTGTTGCGTATATCAGGAAGCACTTGGAGGATCCAAAGGGAATTACTAATAAGTGACAATTTTGTTGCACTTCTTTAAAACGTGACTATTTCTTTCTATATCTAGTTTCAATAATTTGGATATCTTCTAAGAAGCAGAATTCACTTGAAATGACCATCTGGTTCTTGCAGCAAAATGCAGATCTTGAAGCAGCAGAGAGTGTGATTTGTCGCGGGGTGCTTCAAACTCGAAGCTAATATTAGTGTGATGGGTTGTGAATGTTCTAAATTTGCTGCTTGTTGCTGGACAGGACAGAGTGGCCCCATTCACGAGGCTCAAAATACTGGTATGTATATCTCTTATTATAAGTTTTTGTATATCACTTTCCTCCTGCAATGTTTATTGTACTTATTATTATCTTGTTTCATGCTTCAAATAGATGAAGAAAAGGATGAAGTTAGTGGTTTGCCTGCATTCCGCGAGTTTACATTTGAGCAGCTCAGGATAGCTACTTCTGCATTTGCTGTAGAGAATATAGTTTCGGAACATGGTGAAAAAGCTCCAAATGTTGTATATAAAGGAAAGCTGGAGAACCAGAGGCCGGTTGCTGTTAAGCGCTTCAACAGATCTGCGTGGCCTGATTCCCGGCAGTTTTTAGTAAGTATTTGACTGGCATTGTTCCAGTTCCGAAAATTATTAGTTCCTTATGTTATGTACCTGATGCATCAATAGCAAAATGGAAACAGAGAAATGAATGCATGCCATAAGCTCTGGTCTTTTAGTGCTCGCACTCTTTTGAATGTGTTTGTAGCCTGTAGTTAACTTGTGTTTCATCTGCTGACAAATGCTTAACTTAGTTAAGCTATAGATTCGAACTTGATTTTCTCTCTTCATATGGGAAATTTCAGGAAGAAGCAAGGGCTGTCGGTCAACTCCGCAACAATAGGTTAGCGAATCTTCTTGGCTGTTGCTGCGAGGGTGATGAGAGGTTGCTAGTTGCAGACTTCATTCCCAATGAGACACTTGCAAAGCATCTTTTTCATTGTAAGTTCATCCACACAGATACTTTTGTTTCCTACCTCAGGACTGGTTTCACTCCCCCGGAGGGTGGGGGTGGGGGGACTGGGAGTAAAACAAATTCAGATTTATTTCGCTTACAGAGAAACATGCTCATAAACATGTATCACCATTTCTTTTGATTTCCTTACTTTCTCCACTTGTTCATTGGTAAAACATATATAAATGCTGAATACTAGATTTGCTGAACTAATTTTATCGAAGGGATTTTTGGCTTAACTGATAACTTCAAGCGGGATGAAACTGCCCCTAGATTTTCTTTTTCAATTCTAGCTAGACGAAAAGAGCAGATTCAATATGTGACCTTGTTCTGAAATTCCCAAACAAAGCCTTCGGTTCATGCACTGTTCCATTTTAGAGAATGACTTCTCATTTGCACGCAAGGGTGTGGTCTAGTGGTCAATGAATGAAAGGAGAACGTGAGGTCTCAGGTTCAAACCTCAGCGCATGCAAAAAACACTGGGTGAGCCTTAGTGGGCATAGTTATCCGGTACTTGTGTTGGTGGGAGGCAACAGGTACCCGGGGGAATAGTCGAGATGCGCACAAGCAGGGCCTCGACACCACCGTCATAAAAAATAGAAGAAGAAGAATGACTTCCCATTTCTTTTGCTTTATAAAAAAGTCACTCTTTGGTTTCTAAGTTTGTTTTTGAGATGTATAGTATATTTGCTTAAGTTTCTGAAGTGAGATTGTGTTTGCTTGCTAGCATGTCCATACATGGAGTTCATTACACAGATTCTACAAGAATCATCGCTTTTCTTGTTCAACCACAAATTCAAATGCTCACACACCAATTCACTGCCACTGCTAGCCTGCTACTGCTGTTGCTTTCTCTTTCCACTAGGATTAGTTTATGAAGAGAGAGTGGGGAAGCAATGACTACGATATTGAAGTCAAAGAAACAGATGAGATTAATTAGTTTGGAAAAGTTAAACTTGGTAGCTTTCCTTTTCTTTTCTCCATTTTTTTTATTTTCGCATAAGTAATTGTGAAGCTGACCATGAGCTTATCCAAACTTCACCTAGAGAGAAATTGTGGTAAGTGGAAAATGCGATTGGATGAGATGGGATACCTATTTGTTTTAATTGCTTTAAGGAAGACTGAAAAGTCATGAATTTCCTTAAAAAGATAACATATTCTTCGTTAATGATTAATGAAGTTCAGTCGACTCATCTGTGAGAGCTTAACTCAGGGGACACACAACCAATGAAGTGGGCAATGCGGTTAAGGGTGGCCTTGTATATTGCACAGGCTCTTGAATATTGTACAGGCAAAGGGCGTGCTCTTTATCATGATCTTAATGCTTATAGAATATTGTTCGATGAAGTAAGTTGATAGTTACATTTTCATTCTTTTTATTGTTTATTAGTATTGGTAAAATTTCACAATTCAAGTACTCAAATGCCTATTACGGTCTCCTCCGTATATTTCACAGGATGGTGATCCCCGACTCTCTTGTTTTGGTCTGATGAAGAACAGCCGAGATGGAAAAAGTTATAGCACAAACTTGGCATTTACTCCTCCAGAATATTTGAGAACAGGTAAGAGCTACCTTAATATCTTAAGGGACAGTGGTCTATCTTGTCTAATGATTCACACACTAACCAACCACAGCCAGCTGAGCTGCTTGATGTTCCGCTTGTAACACTTTAGTTGTTAACACCTTTCTATTTACAAGATTAAGGGGAATGTTTTCTATGAGCTGCTTTGACTTAATAAAAACAAAAGGATCCACTTTGACTATTATGATTGGTGTACCTTGTAGGATTTTGTTGCAATCCATTTAGTGTGGAGGGTTGATTGAATTCGTGGTGTTAATTACATTTATCCTTTCTTGAATTATTGAACTTGTTATAGTTCACTCAGTTATTTTGAAATTTTGTAGGAAGAATCACCCCGGAGAGTGTGATATTTAGCTTCGGGACACTTTTGCTTGACCTTCTCAGTGGAAAACACATCCCTCCTAGCCATGTATGGTTTTCCTGGTAATTTTATTTATTTATTTCTTATTTAAGTGACCCCTACAACCATATAGCTCACACTCTATCGTGACGAGAAAACATGACGATAAGTGTGCTACAAAATCTTGACAAAATTGTGAAAATCGGACATCAAATTGCTGGAGTGGCTTCCAGTCTTGCTTAAGATGTGTACTGTATTGTGATTTATATTTTTCCAGAGTTTAGGGGAAATATATCAAATAATTACTTAGGATGAAAGATGGTTATCAAAATACAGGCATTCATGAATTAACACAATTCTTTCTGGTGCTCTTGTTCCTTCTAATATGTATCTACTTTTGTCAGGCACTGGATCTGATAAAAGACCGGAATCTTCAGATGCTAACTGATTCTTGCTTGGAAGGTCAATTTTCTACAGATGACGGAACTGAATTGGTACGGATTGCTTCAAGATGTCTACAATACGAGCCTCGTGAGCGGCCGAATCTCAAGTCATTAGTTGCCGCATTATATCCTCTTCAAAAAGAAACTGAGGTTTGTGCCTAGGCATTTTTCTTCCAGCAATATCTTTTTTTCTAAATACTTCTATATTAGAGTAGTTATCCAAAATTAGTGAAAGCAATAACTAAAATTTGGTGAGAAGCATCTAGGTTACATTTATTTTCCATAAACTTGATTTCACTTATCTACATCGGCTGATAGTAAGATGCCATAAATCATCTACTACATGACAAAATTTAGCTGGATTGACGTTTTCGTAAATTGTTTTTCAGGTTCCCTCTCATGTATTGATGGGTATATCACGTGATGGCGAAACTATGTCTCTATCTCCACTTGGTGAAGCTTGTTTGAAAACCGACTTGACTGCCATCCATGAGATTTTAGACACGCTTGGGTACAAAGATGATGAGGGAGCAGCTACTGAGGTTTGTCTATCAATTATTATTCTTGGAACTGATGTTTGGGTCTTGTAAATGCATGTTTTCTGAACTTCTGTAACTTGTTCCTGTTCTATAGAACTAATGGCGTCTTCTCAATATAGGGTACTTGAGCATGATAACATAAACCCAGGGGCGGAGCTAGAGTGTCGGCTACGGGTTCGGCCGAACCCAGTAGCGCTGGTTCAAACCCTAAATTTATCTTAAAAAATTCATTAAATATTTATAAATTATTAATTTAGAATCTTGTAACATAAAAAAGATCAGAATCCCGAACTCATAGGCTTCTCCTGGCTCCGTCTCTGAATAAACCTTATTGTGTGGTTTTTGGTCATGCACGCTATTCATGTGTTTCAACTTATTGGTCATTCATATCGTGATCATATCCAAGCTTATATGTGTTTGAAAGCGAATTACTAGCATCTCATGGTAATCACACTTTTTCTCTTGCTTGCAGCTTTCATTTCAGATGTGGACAGATCAGATGCTGGAAACATTGAACTCAAAGAAAAAGGGTGATGTTGCTTTCAAGAACAAAGATTTTAGAGCTGCCATTGAATGCTATACGAAGGTTGGAAATCCGCCATAATGTTTATGCTACATGGTACCATATAATGTGGATTATCTATTTTTGAACTTTATCTTTATTTATTTACTTTGCTTGCTCGTGCAGTTTATCGATGTTGGAACCATGGTCTCACCAACTGTGTATGCTCATCGGAGTCTGTCTTATCTCATGAGTGATATGCCACAAGAAGCCCTCAACGATGCAGTACAAGCACAAGTAATATCTCCTGTTTGGCATATCGCATCGTATTTGCAAGCTGCTTCTCTTTTCACATTGGGGAGGGAAAACGAGGCACAAGTCGCACTTAGAGAGGCTGCTATACTCGAAGAAGAGAAGAACACAACTTCTTGAAATTGGCGAGTGGAGCCTGTATGATCATTACTTTTTAGATTGCTCTCTTTGTTTTCTTGGTACATAAATCACACAAGTTTCTTGGTTTTTTTCCAGCAGAAATCTAGAGACGAGACGAGACGCTGTCAATCTGTCACCTACATGTATGCAATGGTGAGTAACTTGTGTTATAGGTATAGAGAATTCTTTTGCAATAATTCACTGCCATTGATTCCTAAGGATACAAGATTTATGGGAAGGATGGAGAGAGACTAGCATGTTGTAATTTATGTACAGTGCTATATGATTGCTCTACTGAGTTTTTCTCCTTCCCTCTTGGATGGTATAGATTTTCTACATGTAATTTATCTCTTAAGGTTTTATTGTGAGGTTAATTTTACAATACTTATTGTTGGAATACTAGCATGCCTATTATTGTGAGGTTTATTTTTTATTTGTTTTAATAAATTTTACATCGGAAACAGTCTCTCTGCCCTCCCAGGGCAGGGGTAAGACTGCATACATCCTACCCTCCCTATAACCCACTTGTAGAATTATACTGGGTTGTTGTTGTTGTTTTAATAAATTTTAAGAGTACTAACTTTTATTATTAGAGTATAGTATTTACCTACATAAATATTCAAGCACTTTGATATGCAAGTGATTCTATTAAACTGGAATACTAAAGGGTCGTTTGGTTGGAAAAAAGTTATCCCGAGATTAGTTATTCCACCTTTTCATGGGGATAAAAAAATACTATAATCCGGGATAACTAATCCCGGGATTAATTATACCGCACTTTTCTACCAACCAAATATGGGATAAACTTTTCTTAAATTTTGGTTCCGGGATTAATTATTCCTTATTTCTCATACCAAACGAGCCGTAAAATTTTCCACATAAATGTCAGAATATACAATAACTATGTCTTTTACTGTTATGCTTAATATACGGCAAACATCTTAAGCCTTTTAGGATTGACTTTTGTGTTACTTCTCTATTTATAAATATATGGTATTGATTTTTAATAATAATAAGGAGCATTAATAATATAGGCCAAATCACATAAACAAAGAAATTCAGAGGTTGTGATGGACTGATGAGTACAATTTCATCCTTAATCGGATGTTTCGATTTTGAAGTCTAGTAATGAAATTGAATTTAATAGAGAGCATTTTATTCCCTAAAATGGAATTTATCGCTGCGAATCGTCAAAACAAATACTGAACATCTGGTAAGAAACTAACAAAGTACACTTTGCTTGCAATGCTGATCATAAAAAGGGAATAATTAACCGAAATAGCTTCCTACTCAATCGCTTAAACTAAAAATAATTAATATATAGAAGTATAAAACATATGTATAATAAGTGCATAATCTGTAAATGTTGGTTAGAAAAAATATATAATATGTCCCGAAGGGACGGCCCAGTTGGTTTGGAGGGTGTTATCCACGGGGGATGTAGGTTCGATCCCCCCTCAATGCCCTTTGGGTCTGAGCTTGTCGCACGGGGCTTCCTAGTGCGGTTTTACATCCTTTGTGTGGTTTGCAGGCTATTACACAGTGGGGGTTTACCAAGTGCGCACATAGTGCCCACCATAGAGTGCTCACCCGAGGGGGAGAGGCTGTGCCAAAGGCTGTAGTGACTGCGGGTTTTTCCTGGAGTTCCAAAAAAAAATCTATATTATATTAAAAGCACGAAGGCCCTTAGCGAAATGTCGTTCGCCTTTTTTATTCTTTATAAATTGATTTCATAATTATTTCCTAACATTTAAGACTTCAAAATCAGCTGAATTTCCTATACTAATATACCATATTTATAAAAAGAAAATATAGGAAAGTATTTTTTAGGTTTAGATGCTTAATGCAAATTCACATGCACGTGATACAACAAAAGGTTGGACTAAATCATCATTGATAGTGGTATTATATGGACTCTAATAGTTTCGGAACTGCAATTATACCAAAATTTTTCATGAATACTGACATTCTTTAATTTAATAATAAATAAATAGATTCTAATCGAAAGATTCATGTCCATTATAAAGATGTTTTGTTTAAAGATTCTCAGTTTGACTAACAATATATTGGTGCCTTTTGCATTTGATTTATTTCAATTAGCGTTATGTTTTTTTATTGGTTAGAAAGAAATTAAAATTATTATTGGTAGTCTAAGGTATATAATTTTGTTTTTGTAAGAAGAATATAAAGTAAATCGATTATAATATAGTATTAAGAGTTAAATCCCATTATTATGTCAATTTATGAAAACTTTATAGTACGTGTTAGTAATGTGGTGATAATATGTTTTTTTTAAAGTTTTCTCTAGATGTTTCATTTTTACTCTCCTAAATGAATATAAAGTTTTCTAGAATATAAAGTTGAATTCAACTATGAATGTTTCATTTTTACTCTCCTAAATTTTTGTAAGGTCTCTTAAATTCTATGACCTTTTTCAATTAATAACTAAAATTCTAACTTCATTGTAAGATGCGTGCATGGCCTTGCTTATGAGAATATTGCTTCTTTTAAGATTTTCATAGCTATTTGAATTTTTTAATAATTATACATTATTTTTCCTTGTAGATGAATGTTGTGAGAATATAATTTATCCTTTAAAAGCAGATTTCACATTGAACAAAATTATAATATTTTTATTTCCTAAATAATAACGTAGAAATCAATTGAAACTTTTAATTTTTAAGTTTTTTCTTGTTTGAACTATATAGACACTTATAATATTTAAGAATTAAAATTTAAAAAAAAAATTACTTATATAAATTATTTTCTAATTGAATTCTTTAAGTAACTATATAGATTATTTTTGTATTTAAAATAACTAGTCTTAAGGTACGCATTTCACGCGTGTATCCCATACTAATAAATATATAATTTTAAAGAATTATTTAAATAATATATTTGAGTTATAAAATAAAAAATAAAAAATTGTAAGTTTTTGAAGGTAGTGAATATTAATCTCACCTTGCTGACTTAATAAAGAAAGAAATATTTTTCCACATAAATTCTAAGATGCATTATTGCAATTTCTGAAAGACTTCCGTGTGAACGTCTTATGAAATTTAAGTGTTATTTTTTATGACCTAATACTAAAAATAAATATTTATGCATAAATACTTTTATCAAAATTCTTTAAATACAATACCTATTTAAAAGTAAAACGTTGTATCTTTAGAGATTTGGGAATGATAGATTGCCCGATAGTTTAAATACTTTTGATGATAGTGTATAGTATAAGGATGACTAATGTTGAGTTGATATTTTACTACAAATAACTTAGTACTATATAAAGATATAGATTTGTTGGAATGAATGGAAAAGAAAGAAAATAATTACTAAACTCTCATTTAGAATACTGTAAAAAATTATATGTTATAATGCAGTGATTAAATAATATCAAAACTCTTTATTGGATATAAGTTATTTTGGTAGATGTTTGAGTCATTGGACTAAAATACAATATACCAAGTATACTAGAAATATATGTTTGATTTTATCATATATAAACTTGAATACATTTTTATTTCCAATTTTAACCTTAGACTTTTTGAATAATTTAGGCGAAAAGCTTTGAAGGAGGATATTTTGGGCATTTGTTTATATTTTTTATTGTGATACATAGCTAATCTCTATATTATTATCTTTCATTGAATATAAAATCAACATAGTACCAGTTATGGTATAATAAATTTCGTAATTTCCTATGTTGAAAATGTAAATTCAACCAAACATGAGTGAATAATCTCACATTCTATCTGAAAGATTTGATGCAGAAGACAAAGACAATATTGGAGGAAAAACTCTTGCTCTTCTCATTAATTCCACAAGTATTTATAGACAAAGAAGTTAGAGACATAAGAGCAAACCTAAACCTAATAGGAGAAGAAAACCTAAACCTAATAGGAGACCAAGACCTAAACAAGGAAAATAAATATACAAGGTAATCAGGAAAATATTACACATTCCTAATTAAACTCTAATTCTTTCCTTATCACTGATTCTTTCCTTATCAACCCCCCTCAAGTGGGAGCATGAAGATCACGAATGCCCAACTTGTCAAGTAAGAGCTCAAACT
>ML301939.1:0-11898 GCA_005239505.1 Nicotiana paniculata | reverse complement strand
GTGTAGGTGAATTGGAAATGGAAACGGAGCTAAAGGGATGCAAATACGTCAAAAATACACAAACGGAGACGCCCGGGCGACAGCCGGGTGTTTGCCCCATAAAGCCTGGCTCCCCCTGGCGTTAGGGGGGCGTTAGGGCCATAACGCCAGGCCCCCCCTGACGTTAGGGGGGCGTTAGAGCCCAAACGCCAAGGTTCCCCAGTTTCACCCAATTCCGAGTTTGACGAGTTAAATGTTTCCCGGTTGAAATAGAAGTTTCCTACACGGTTAGGGTTCACCCTAAACCTATAAATAGACTCCTAAAACACAATTACAAGGGGGGAATTTCTCGGATAAACAGTAGACAAGAAGAAAATTCCATTGAAGTGCAACAACATCGATTTCTACAATCTAGTATTTCTTACTTTATATTTCAATTATGCAATTGTTTGTAGTTTTGTTTCGTTTAAACATGAGTAGCTAAGTTTTTAATCTAGGGTTTTGGNTTATTGTTTACATTAAATTGTTAGATTAATTACTAGTTGATTATTTTGTTAGTAGAATTAGTTAAACACACAAATTGTTATTTAAAAGTCTTGAGAAACTTGATTAAACACCAGTTTAGTATTTAATAAACTCAATTGATACGTTCAATTCTTCGTGGGATCGACTTTGGGCTTAATACCCTAGATTTATATTTGCAACGCCCGTTTAGTCTTTATAGAAGACATAGTTGAGCGTGATCAGCCATACATATATTCGTATACATGACATCTTTTTACAAGCCTCTAAGAGTACATAAGTATCATAAAGGTCGGGAC
This sequence comes from Nicotiana paniculata, assembly GCA_005239505.1. Lineage (NCBI taxonomy): Eukaryota > Viridiplantae > Streptophyta > Magnoliopsida > Solanales > Solanaceae > Nicotiana > Nicotiana paniculata. The sequence goes on along the minus strand of ML301939.1, from coordinate 11,098 downwards.
AAAGTCCCGCCTTACCAAACAATACCTGTCTAAATCATACTAACCAAACAAGAAACTCCGAAACAAATGGAGCGCACCAATATCATCTGCTGAGCTAATAGCCTACTTGGAGGGCTCTCGACCTGTATATCAGGACCTGCGGGCATGAAACGCAGCGTCCCCAGGCAAAATGAATGTTAGTACGAATAATGTACTGAGTATAGAAGGCATATAAATAATTACATAAGAGACATGGATGAAATATAGAGTAATTGACTCAACATGTATGTCTGGATAACTCTGTAAATAATAAATCACTTTTAGCATCATGCATATGCGTATGAATGTCATGTTGTGCATAGGTACATGTTTCGTAACATCATCAGCCTCTGAAGGCATCCCATCATATCATATCGTCCACTGTGGGCAAAACCATCATCGTATACCAACTGATCAGGTGGTCGTGCGTATATAACGCCATAACCTTTCCCATATCCCATATACATTTATACGCGTATATAACACCGATTGAATATACATACATATATACGCGTATATAACACTGTTTGAACCATTCAGATATTGTGGGCAACATCATCATCATATACCAGCTGATCAGGTGGTTGTGCGTATATAACGTTGTAACCTTTTCCCATATCCCATATACATATATACGCGTATATAACGCCATTTGGTCATGGGTCAATGCGCATGTGTAAATTCATGAAATGCATAATACGTCAATAAAATCTCTCGGTACGTCATAAGGCCATTATGCCTCTGATCAATATCATGAAATAAACTTTACCAACATACGTATTTTCGAGACCCCTGAACAGAAGATAATAATAATTCACATGGGGAATCAAGAATATAGACACCCCTAGTGTTTCTATAAATAGTGTAATTTATGGAAATCATGAGTTTGCTCGTTTCTTCCGTATAATTTGGATCATGCCAATAGGAAAGAAGGGATGACCTTAACATACCTGGATTAGGGGGAAAATCAGTATGATATTCTGTAGAAAAATTATACCGAGCTATCTTATAATCCCAAATCATACGCTGCTGCAGTTTCATACGAAATTGTTGAACCCCACCCGTTCTTTAGTAAGTCTTAGCATACAATTGGAATACAATAAATAATATATGGTTATATAAAACTAACATCCAGCCAGCCGTGCTAATACAACAGAGATAAGAATTTCTTTTAGCCACTTTAGGTTCTCTATTATTATATAGTTTTTGAAGTTATGCCAATATGCTAATAACTTATTAAAGATAGAATGGACATGGTAAAATGTCAATCTAACAGAAAGGAAGTGCGCACACATTCTTAGATCTTGCCACCTTCCACTCTTTATTAAGAGTCACTAAATAGTATATGGGGGATGCCACGTTGAGGGAGGGTTAAGCTTACCAACAATAGTAATTAGTTAGTTAACCTTTTATAAAAAAATCAATAATTAACCCATTATCCACATAATTAAGAATTATCTCAAATTATTTAAAACACTACTTACTTTTAACACACTTTATATAACTTACTATTTTATAATAAAGAAAATCTCATAAACTTTCTTATATGATGAGTATAATTTACCATATCCGGAAATAGTAATATTAATAACTATATAAAATCTTTCTTTTCAAACTTCTTATAAAAATGTTCCATTCAAAATACAATATCAAACGTATATAATAATGTCAATGTTGTTAAACTCACGAGGTCCTACGATCACAAATCCTCTATAGAAAAGTACGGGATGTAATAACTTTGTTCAACTGCCGGTAATCAATGCACATCCTCATCGACCCATCTTTCTTCTTCACAAATAACACGAGTGCACCCCTGGGTGAGACACTAGATCTAATGAATCCCTTATCAAGCAAATCCTGCAACTGTTCCTTCAACTATGGCTGGGCCATACGGTATGGCGGAATAGAAATAGGTTGAGTGCCTGGAACTAAATCAATACAGAAGTCAATATCCCTGTCGGGTGGCATCCCTAGCAGGTCTACGGAAAATGCCTCCAGAAACTCTCGGACAACTGGTACAGAACCCATGGAAGGAACCTCCGCACTAGAATCACGAAAATAAGCCAAATAAGCTAGACACCCCTTCTCGACCATACGCCGAGCCTTCACATTATAGATAAATTTTGTTGTAGAATGGCGAGGAGTCCCTCTCCACTCCAACCACTGTCTTGGCGTGACAATACAATAAAGTGTGATAAGGTGACAACTAATCCAATCACAAAATGACATCAAAATCAATCATATCGAGAAGTAGAAGATCTACGCTGGTCTCAAGACCCCCAATAATAACCACACATGAACGATAGACACAATCTACAATAATAGAATCCCCCACAGGAGTGGACACATATACAGGGGCACTCATGGAATCACGGGGAATAACCAAATAAGAAGGAAAATAAGATGACACATAGGAGTAGGTAGACCCTGGATCAAATAAAACCGAAGCATCTCCATTGCAAACTGAAATAGTACATGTGATAATAGCATCGGCTGACTTAGCCTTAGACCTGGCTGGAAAAGCATAACATTGGGGCTGGGCCCCACCACTCTGAAACATATCTCTAGGACGGCCCCCTATTGTCTGGCCTACACCTCTAGCGGCCTGACGTTCACCTCTAATGCCCTGACCTCCACCTCTAGCAGCCTGACCTCTACCTCTAGCTTCCTGTCCCCTACCTATGGCTGGTTGAGCGGGGGTGGTGCACCAGGTGCCGAAATCATGGCACGAGAACTCTGCTGCTGTGGATGAATGCCCACTAATCTCGGACTGGTCCTCCTGATATACCCATAACCACCACACTCGAAACATCCATCCTGATAATGTAGTTGTGGGAACTGGGACTGACTCGAACGGGCCGGCTGACATCGGTAATACCTCTGAATAGGAGGTGCACTGTAGACTGGCTGCACTCCCTGAAGTACTATAGGATGCCTGAAGTGCTGAATAAAACGACCTTGGAGGATGGCCTATACCAAAAGTACCCCTGCCTCCAGACGAGGCACCGCTGAACCCATCGGAATGACGAGGTATCTTGTCAGACCCCTGACCTCCCCTATGTGATAGAACCATCATTACTTGCCTGGCGACATTGGCAGCCCCCTGAAAGGAAATCTATAATGACCCGGTTGGTCGTTTTGAGAATTAGCGCTCTGATCCCCTAATAGCTTCTTCTCCCATGTCTATTTATATTATTGGATCTTGTCGAAGCGTTGAGTGATGAAATCCGGGGTGATTTTGGACATAGTCCATAAATATGGAATTTAGCTTTATAAATCTTGTCGTAGCTAGAGATGTGTGAAGAAGGATCCGGAATGGAATTTTGTCGAGTCTGTTAGCTCCGTTGGGTGATTTTGGGGTTAGGAGCGTGTTCGTAATGTGTTTTCGAGGTCGATTGTAAGTTTAGGCTTGAATTGGTGAAAGTTAGAATTCGGCGATTTCGGCCGATGTATGAAATTTTGATATCGGACTCGGAATGGAATTCCGAAAGTGACAGCAGGTCTGTAATGCCAATTGTGACCATTGTGCAAAATTTGAGGTCATTTGGATGAGTTTTGACGTGTTTCGGCATCGGATGTGAATTCTAGAAATTTCATAAGTTCTTAGGCTTCAAACTATGCATAATTGATGATTTTGATGTTACGATATGTGTTTTGAAGAATCAACCAAGTTTGAACAAGCTATTAGAGTCAGTTGGTAGGTTTGTCGAGTCCGTTACCTCGGGGTTGTTTCGGATGCCCAACGGGTGAATTTGCAACCTTAAGAGAACTTGAACCATTTTTGGTTCTGGTGTCTCGCACCTGTGATGGTTTTTCTGCAGGTGCGGACACGCGGGTGCAAAAAGGGTACACGCAGATGTGGACGTAGCATAGGCTGGCCTGACTCGCAGGCGCGAAAGATTATTCACAGGTGCGGAGCCGTACCTGCGACCCAGCCACCATAGGCGCGACTACAGGTCTTTTAATGAGTTTCTGCACCTGCGATTGTGTTTCCGCAGGTGCGGCACTGCAGGTGCGATCCCAAATTTGCAGGTGCGAATTACCTGGGCTGGTATATCAAAATCCGAGGGTCTGAAATTCATAACTCCAAAATTGATTGAGAGCTCGGGATTTGGCGATTTTCAGTGGAATTTGAAGACGAGAATCATAAGTAACATTTTCTAACCTTAATCCACTTGTATATCAATAATCTCTATCAATTTTCTCAATCTAATCAATGAAATTGGATGAAAAACCATGAAAGTTGGATGAAACTTCCCCAAGTAGAAAGCTAAGGATTTAGGGAGATATAGACGTCGCATCTTGTTGATTCTTTTTCGAGTGAGTTCATGAACGAATGGGTCTTCGGGAAATATAAATTTTACCTGATTTCGAGACGTGGGCTCGGGGGACTTTTTCGGCGAATTTCCTAATTTCACGTACTAACTTATAAATAATTAGCTATTTTTTTCCCTTGAAGTGATATTTACATTATGCAATCGATTTGAATAGATTTGGGTCACCCGGAGTCGGATACTCATGGAAAAAGTTTGGTATTGAGTCGATTTTCGCAGTCAAGGTAAGTGGCTTGCCTAACTCTGTGTTGGGGACTTCCCTTTAGGCATTTTTATACTAATTTTGTTACGTGGACACCGTGTACGTGAGGTGACGAGTGCGTACACGGTTCATTGTTGCTAAACTTCCATTTTTCCTTCCACGCAATCACTCATTCTCATTCCTATATTACTGTTTCCGGTCTTAATTGAGTAGTTAGCTTAAGAATAAGCATGCCTACATGTACTTACTTGATTTCCGCTGATTTGCTACTAGTTGCACCATGTTTAGGTAGTGTTATTATATTCTTGCTTGTTGCTTTTCCTGAACTGTTTAATTAAGTTGTATCCGACATACTTCTTTATTGCATATTTAAATTCGGACTACGAACCGAGATCCGGGAGCTTTCCCACTGTATTGAGACGCATATTTAAATTTGGACTACGGACGGAGATCCGGGAGCTTTCCCCTTGTACTGCATAACATATTTAAATTGGGACTACGCACTGGGATCTGGGAGCTTTCCCCTTGTACTGCATTGCATATTTACTGTTGAGATATATGTTGTGCTGAGCCGAGGGCTCTCTTTCTGTTATTAGTTCTTCCAATTTCCATTAATCTTGTTTATCATTTGCTTATCTATATTTCACTGTTTAAACTTATATATTGACTTATTTTAAAACTCAGTAGAGCCTCAACCTGACCTCGTCACTACTTGACTAGGGTTAGTCTTGGCACTTACGGAGTAATGAATGTGGAGTAGTCACGCCCTTTCCTACGCATGTTTTCCCCATGTGCAGATCTAGGTATCAGCACATAGTACAGTGGCTAGGCGCATCTTAGCAGCTGCATAGGAGACCGCGAGGTAATTTCGCCGCGTCCGCAGGATCTCACGAGTCCCCTTCCTACTCTAGTACAGACATAGGAGATATATAGATAAATTTTCCTTATTTATTTGTATAGAGCTACAATAGTTCAGAGTTTGTGACTTTGTGATGTTCCGGGTTTTGGGAAAGTAAAAGCTGTAAATACCGAGAGGCTAAAAATTTTATAGTATTACTTCTTATTTACTGTTTCTATTATTGTTTTGCCTTCTTTTCTGCATGTTTTAGGCTTACCTAGTCCTAGGGACTAGGTGCTGTCACGAGACCGTTCGGAGGGTAATTCGGGTCGTGACAAGTTGGTATCAGAGGGTCTAGGTTCATAGGAGTCACAAGTCACAAGCCGGTTTATTAAAGTCTCACGGATCGGTGCAGAGACGTCCGTATCTATCTTCGAGAGGATATGTAACTATTAAGAAAAATCTTCTTTGGAATTCCTTATCGTGCTAGTTACTGTAATCAAGTTCTTAAACTCTATTATATTCTTGCTTACAGATGGTTCGTACCCATACCGCACGTACCGATGACCAGGCAATCGAGCCCCCAGTCAGAGCCACCAGAGGCATGGGCCTGGGCAAAGGATGAGCACCCGGTGCAGCCCGAGCACCGGCTAGAGCAAAGGAAGAGGAGTCCCCAACAGCTACAGTTGGAGGGGCACACGAGGTCCCTACTGTTACTCCAGACCTCCAGGAGACATTGACCCAGTTTTTGAGTGCCTACAGTACTCTGTCTCAGGCGGGACTACTCCCGATAGCTCCATCTACGTCCCAGGCCGGGGGAGGGTATATTCCTATGCCCCCAGCAGCTCCAGCTCAGCATGAGACTGGGATAGATGTTCCTGAGTAGAGTAGCTCTTACTTGAGAGGTACAAGAAGTACGACCCACCTGAGTTCACCAGACTACCTTCGGATGACGCCCTAGGTTTTCTCGAGGGGTGTCATCGCATTCTCCGCACTATGGGTATTGTGGCGATGAGTCGGGTTTCTTTCACTACTTTCCAGCTGAGGGGAGCATCTTATCAGTGGTGGCGTGGTTTTGAGCTTAGTAGTCCGGACGAGTCAGCTTCACTTACTTGGGCTGAGTTCTCCGAGATGTTCTTACTTGAGTTTGTCCCTTAGAGCTTCAGGGATGCTTGGCGTGCAGAGTTTTAGTAGCTGTGTCAGGTTACCATGACTGTGTCATAGTATGCAGTCTGTTATAGCGATTTGGCTCGCCATGCACCAGCTTTGGTTGTCACTGTGAAAGAGAGGTTTCAACGCTTTATTAAGGGACTCCACCCCAGTATCCAGACCAGCATGGCCAGAGAGCTGGAGACCTATATTACTTATCAGTAGGCCATGAGTATTTCCCGGAGGATTGAGACTATCTTAGCCTGGGACAGGGAGGAGAGAGAGGCCAAGAGGTCTCGAGAGACTGGTCATTTTTCAGGAGCCCGTGCACCAGCAACACACTATGCAAGGGGTTTTGTGATCGCCCCATTCATTCAACTCTCCCAGCAGCCAGTGGTATTCCAGGTCCTCCTAGACCTCAGGAGCCTTATTATGCACCACCAGTATCTCAGGTGCCTCCTGCACGAGGTGGCCCTCGTCATATTATCAGAGATTTCCTAGAGCGAGGAGGGGTGCACCACCTCAGACTTATCAGGCCCCATGTCTTCCACCAGGCCCCCCAGCTATTCTTACAGCCCCAGCTGCTACCCCACCACCTCAAGAAGCTCGAGGTGGAGGTCGGGGAGGTCGAGGTCGCCCTAGAGGGGTAGGCCAGGCCAGGTACTATGCTTTTCCGACCCGATCCGAGGCCATTGCTTCAGATTCAGTGATCATAGGTATTGTTCTCGTTTTTCATAGGGATGCAGCGGTATTATTTGACCCAGGCTCTACATATTCATATATGTCTTCTTATTTTGCTTCACATCTGGGGATATCTCGGCATTCTTTGAGTTCCCCTTTTTATGTTTCTATTCCGGTGGGAGATTCTCTTGTTGTGGACCGCGTATATCGGTCATGTTTGATTGTTATCAGTGGTTTTGAGACCAGAGCTGATTTATTATTACTTAGTATGGTAGATTTCGATGTTATATTGGGTATGGACTAGCTGTCTCCCTACTATGCTATTCTTGATTATCACGCCAATACCGTGACGTTGGCTATGCCAGCACAACCGAGGTTAGAATTGAGAGATTCCTTAGAGTATACTCCCCACCGAGTAATTTTTTTCTTAAGGCTCAGCGGATGGTTGAAACGGGGTGTGATGCGTTTTTGGCTTATGTGAGAGATGTTAGTGCTGAGACCCCTACAGTTGAGTCGGTTCCAGTTGTCAGGGACTATCCTGATGTATTTCCATGTGATCTTCAGGGTATGCCACCCGATAGAGACATCGATTTCAGCATTTTCTTGTCGTCCGACACTCAGCCCATTTCCATTCCTCCCTATCGCATGGATCATCCTGAGTTCAAGAAGTTGAAGGAGCAGTTACAGGAGTTTCTTGAAAAGGTATTCATCAGGCCTAGATCGTCCTCAGCTACTGAGATCCGCAGTTTCCTCGGTTTTGCTGGGTATTATCGTCGTTTTATGGAGGGATTTTCATTCATTTCAGCGCCCATGACCAGACTGACCCAGAAGGGTGCACCTTTTATATGGACTGAGGAGTGTGAGGAGATCTTTCAGAAGATCAAGACAGCCCTGACTACAGCCTTAGTCTTAGTATTACCCACAGGTTTAGGGTCATATACAGATTGTGATGCTTCGAGGATTTGCCTGGGAGCGATGTTGATGCAGGACGGTAGAGTGATTGCCTACGCGTCCAGGCAATTGAAGGTACATGAGAAAAACTATCATGTTCATGATCTCGAGTTGGCAGCGATTTTTCACGCCCTGGAGATATGGCGTCATTATTTATATGGTGTTCCCTGTTAGATATTCACGGATCATCGGAGTTTGCAGGAGATATTCATGTAGAAGGATCTAAATTTGCATCAGGTAGGTGGTTGGAGGTACTAAAGGACTTTGACACCACTATATTATACCACCCGGGGAAGGCCAATGTGGTGGCCGACGCCTTGAGTCGTTGGGCGGAGAGTTTGGGGAGTTTATCCTACCTTCATGCAGCTGAGAGGCCTCTAGCCTTAGATGTTCAATCCTTAGCCAGTCAATTCATGAGATTGAATCTTTCTGAGCCTTGCTGGGTATTAGCTTGTGTGGTTTCTCAATCGTCCCTTTATGACCATATCAGAGAGCGATAGTATGATGATGACCACCTTTTGGTTCTTCAGGATAGAGTCCGGTGGGGTGATGCCAGGGATGTGACCATAGGTGATGACGGGGTGATGAGGATGCAGGGCCGTATTTGTGTACCCAACGTAGATAGGCTTCGAGAGTTGATTCTTGAGGAGGCCCATAGTTTGCGGCATTCCATCCATCCGGGTATCGCGAAGATGTACCAGGATCTGAGATGACACTATTGGTGGCAAAGGATGAAGAAGGATATAGTGGAATTTGTAGCCAAGTGTCTCAACTGTCAGCAAGTCAAATGTGAGCATCAGAGACGAGAAGGGTTACTTCACTAGATTGAGCTTCAAGAGTGGAAACAGGAGCGGATCACCAAGAACTTTGTGGTTGGAGTTCCTCCGACTTTGAGGAAGCATGATGCTATTTGGGTGATTGTGGATCGACTGACCAAATCAGCCCATTTCATTCCAGTGCTGACTAAATATTCATTTGAGAGGTTGGCTGAGATTTATATCAGAGAGATTGTTCGCCACCACAGTATCCCAGTATCTATCATTTCAGACATAGGTACACAGTTCACTTCACGGTTTTGCATAGCCGTCCAGCAAGAGTTAAGCACCAGGGTAGAGTTGAGTACAACTTTTCACCCTCAGACGGAAGGGCAGTCCGAGCGCACGATTCAGATTCTCGAGGATATGCTCCGTGCTTGTGAGATAGATTTTGGAGGGTCATGGGATCGATACTTGCCTCTTGGAGAGTTTGCTTATAACAACAACTACCAGTCGCGCATTCAGATGGCGCTGTATGAGGCTTTGTATGGTAGGCGGTACAGGTCTCCCGTGGGACGGTTCGAGCCGGGCGTGGCTCGATTGTTGGGTACAAACTTGGTTTAGGATGCCCTGAACAAGGTGAAGGTGATTCAGGAGAGAATTCGCACAGCTCAGCCCAGGCAGAAGAACTATATTGACCGGAAGGTTCCTGACTTTGCATTTATGGCTGGTGATCGGGTTTTGCTTCGGGTATCGCCTATGAAGGGCGTCATGAGATCGGGAAGAAAGGCAAGATGAGTCTGAGATTTATTGGCCTTTTGAGGTGTTGCAACGTGTTGGGGAGGATGCTTATGAGCTAGCCCTGTCTCCCAGCCTAACGGTGTTCATCTGGTGTTCCACATCTCCATGCTCCAGAAGTATCATAGTGACCCAACTAATGTTTTGGATTTCAGCTCATCTAGTTGGAAAAGGATCTATCATATCTTGAGCCACATATGGCTATATTGGACAGGCAGGTCAGAAAGCTCAGATCAAAGAATATTGCCTCAATTAAGGTTTTGGTGGAGGGGTCAGCCAGTCGAGGAGGCGACTTGGAAGACCGAGCAGGATATGCAGAGTCAGTACCCTCATCTTTTCACAGCTTCAGGTATGTTTCTATTCTCGTTCGAGGATGAATGATTTTCTTAAGAGAGAGAGGATGTATCGACCCAGTCGGTCATTTTGAGAATTAGCGCCCCGATCCCATAATAACCGCTTCTCCCATGTCTATTTATGTTATTGGAACTTGTCGGAGCGTTGAGTGATGAAATACGGGGTCATTTATGATGCATAGTACATAAATGTGGAATTTAGCTTTAAAAATCTGGCCGTAGCTAGAGCTGTGTGAAGACGGATCCAGAATGGAATTTCGTCGACCCTGTTAGCTCCGTTTCGAGCCGGATCCAGAATGGAATTTTGTGTTTTCTTAAGAAATTTAATCCCCTCATTATTGCTCATGGTTAAAGGATTAATTCCTTCCAAGATAGAATAGAACAACTATTCTATATATCGGCAATGAAATTTACAGAAATTCGCAAAAATCAACAAATGACCGTAAACCACACTGATGCGTACGTTTCTTCTTTGAATAACAATGAACAAATGCAGAAGAGAGGGGAGAGTTTGCAGATTTTCAGTGGTGGAGAAGTGAGGCAAAGCCTTTGAATATTTAGCCAAAAAATATGGGTTGAATAGGTGCAAAGGTAGGTCACGTAGGGTACCATTTCGGCAGAAAAATGTCTATTTAGTCACGAATTTTAAATTCGAAAACGACCGCTAGGACCATTAGAAAATTAATTGAAAAATGAAAACATTAAATCTGCAAGGAAAAATGTCAGGGAAAAGAAAATAAATAACAGAAAAATTTAAAATAAATTTGGTCCAAAAATTTATCAATCAATTAATTAACTGAAGTCGAGCGAGCGGCGACGACGCGAGGCACCACTTCTTCTCAACTCTTTTAAGAATTAGAAGATGTGCTTCTCTATATAAGCACACGAATTTTCTTTTCATTTTTCGATGAGGAACAAAGTGTCTTATTAAAAGAAAGATTTCAAACTTTTCGCCTTTTCATTTTCCTCTAAATCTTTTTCCTTCATTTTCTATTCACACCTTTTTATTTAATAAAAAC
>MDKI01085654.1:0-11042 GCA_005239505.1 Nicotiana paniculata | reverse complement strand
TATTTTAAAAATTCTTGGTATAACGCGTTAAGGGATTTGCTTAATAAGTTGTGTTCATGAGTAAAGTTTGATTGCTCGAGTACGAGCAAAACTTTAAGTGTGGGGTGCTGATGTGTGGAAGAATTCATGGTTTAACACGTTATGTGCCTTACATTTTATATGCATTAATGATAAAAATAAACTTTGTATGTGCATAATGGAGTCTATTTCATGTGTAGGTGAATTGGAGATGGAAGCCGAGCTAAATGGATGCAAAAACGTCAAAAATACGCTCTAGAGGCGAATAGGAGTGCACCGGGCTATAGCCGGGCGTTTGAGCCTTAAGGCCAGGCCTGGCCTGGCTTTATCCAGGCGTTAGAGCCATAACGCCAGGCCTGGCCTGGCTTTATCCATGCTTTTGGGCCATAAAGCCAGGTCCCTGGTCTGGTCCAATCCAAGTTTTAAAGATTTTAAGTATTTCTCGGTTTGAATAGAAGTCTCCTACTCGTTTAGGATTTTTCCCAAACATATAAATAGACCAAAAACACAACTTGGAAAATGGGGAATGCCATTAGAGACAAGAGACGCCTGTGGAATACTACTCAGAGAAGCAAAACATTGAATTTTACATCTTTCATTCATTACTTTGTAGTTTAATTATGCAAATTATTTTGGAGTTGATTATTATGAGCATGATTAGCTAATTTCTTAATCTAGGGTTTTGGTGGAACCCGTTGGGGGATAAACTTATTATGATATTAATATAGTTTTTATTGGTTGATTAATCTTTATTTGTTCAACTACGTTCTTGTTGTAGTTGATTGAAGGGCCCTCAATTAGCTGTTCCTATTTATTATGTATCTACTTGAGAGAGAGTGCATATTTAGGTAGTTGTTTGAACAACATCACTCCCGGAGTATAGACGAAAGTCATAACCGAGGGTTTAGAGGTTGGATTAGAGATAACGATACCTCGGGTGCAATCTAAAGTGAACTGTAATGCAATCTAGCTAGCGTAACTTGAGAGAGTGCATCTAGTAAATTATCATAATTACTTGAGAGAGATTTATGGTCGGTAGAGTGTTCATGATTAATAGAGACAACTAATCAAACTATAAGAAGTATCCGAGAAGGAAGTTCACCGACGGGGAAAACCATAACCTTAGACCTTTATTACAATTGTTTACACCTCATTGTATTTAATCTTTAGTTTTAATATTTTCATTCAGTTGTAATAGTTTAAACAACACCAAGTGAAAGTTTAGTATTCTGACAGCTTGCTTGATACATTAACTCCCTGTGGGATCGACTATGGGCATAATATCCCGGATTATATTTTCAACGCCCGCTTAGTCTTTTATTAGACATAGTTGAGCGTGATCACTGGGCAGAAAAATCCAAGCTCGAGGGTTTGGGACTTTGAGAGCTCGGTGTGAGGCGATTTTTTGATGGTTCTTCAAGGAAATTGTTGGGGTAAGTGATTCTAACCCCAATTGGACTATAGTTCATGAATCTATTACTATTTTCATCATCTAATTAGGGATTTGAGTTGAAAATTTGGGGGGAAATGGTATAAACTTCCTAGACAAAAATTTTGAGTTTGAAAGGCGATTTGAGGTCGGATTCGAGTAATTCTTGTATGGTTGGACTCGTGAGTGAATGTGTGTTCATATTTTTGTGACATTTGTTAGCATGTAATTTTTTCCTCACCAAAAATACTCCTAGAAAAATTAGTAAATAGATTTTCTTATTTCTTTTAAGATTTTTTAAGAATTTTGGTAATTATTTGCAATTTTTTGCATTTAGTTGCATTTTTAGCATTTTAAAATCATAGAAATAATAAAAAATATTTAAATCTTCATCATGTAGAATTGGCAGGTTTTGATTGCATCTAGCATATAATTGCATAATTTGATCATATTATTAAAAGAAAATTCACAAAAATTGTTCATTCTTACATTATTTGCTCTTAGTGTTAAATTAGTAATTTTCTTTTGTTAATTTAGGATTGACTAATTATGTAAATAATATAAATAGATAATTAGTTTAAATTTAAAAATTAGGTTAATTTAGTATTTTAATTAGATTTTTAAAATCAAAGAAAAAGAAAAGAAAAGAAAAGAGGTTTAATTGGTCTTGGCCAAACCGGGCTAATTTAAACCAGCCCAAAAAAATCACTAATACACCCAGTCCGCTCCAGCCCAAGTCAAAGTCGACCCAGTCCCCACCAAATAACCAAAACGATCCTGTTTTATTTAGGAGCAATCATGATCGTTGATCCTTTTGGATCTAACGGCTCGGAACTCCCATCTAATAAATATGTCAGTGTCCTAACCAACCCCCTACCCCCAAAAAAAACCCTCATTTTCGTCTCTCTCACATCTCTCAAACATCTCTCTAACCACCGCCGGAAATTTCCCACGGTGGCGGTGACGCTTTAAGCTCGCCCAAAATCACACCATATACTCCCCATACCCTCTCAAACCTTACCCTACCAATAGATTTTCCAAAAACCCCCCACCAAATTTGGTGAATCTTAGATCTAGGTTTCTAGAAACTCTAGCCGCCACAAAATCGCCGCTGCCGGAAATCGCCCACGACGACGGTCGACCTCCAAACCACCTCAAAATCACACCCTACAATCCCCTCTTCACCCTCAACACATATCCACCATTAGTTTCTCCAAAAACACCGTCAAAATCCCTTAATTTCATATCTGAAAATACCCAAACCCTAAATTCGCCCCCTTTCAAATTTTTGTCCGGTTAGGTATAATTCGTTTCTCTTTTCTATTTTTATTTTTTTTATTTATTATTTTACTTTCAGAATTACTGTTTTTAGTTATTTAATCTGTGTGTTAGCTTGATTTCATTAAAAATAGGATTATTTAGGTTAATTGCATGATTAATTAGTTAAATGAATGTTTAGTTAATTATTTGTTTATTTTGGGTTTGGGCCTCCATTGATTAGCCCGTTTAATTTGTCTCAAAGTTGGGCCGGTTTGTGATGGACTGGCCCACAAATTCAATGTTGTTTTGAGAGCCAAAGGTCTCTGGTTTTGAGGCAATTTTAAAACCCTAAAGGGTTAATTTGAGAGTTTTGACTTGAAATGATTGATAGGAAACTTCAAGAAAGGGACAGATGTCCCAATCTGATTAGGAAATGATAAGTATAAGGTTTTAAATACTCAAAAATTAGACAGTTGTCTATTTTCTATTTTAGGAAGGTTCCATAAATTTGACAGCTGTCCATTTTTCTATTTTAGGAGATGCCCATTTCCTGATTTAAGGAAATGCTGGCAGATTCCCTTGTACCTTTCATCCTTATCCCTTTTTGCATTCCTCCTCTATATAAGAGCACTCACTTTCTTTCATTAGACACACAGAAAATTCCCTAAAAAATATACTGATTTGTCTGAGAACACCCACTGAATTGTTTGCATAGAAAAACTTATGTATTTTCTTTATTCAATTCCTGCATTCATAGTAGAAAACACCCACCTAGAATTCCTAAGATGGCTCAAGTTTGAAGTTTGATTCTAGAGTTGTTATTTGTTGTTGTTTGTTTGTTGTTACTGCTGTTTAGTTTCCTGTTGTTCATTCTTCTCAACTCCAGACACTTATTTTCTTTTGTTAAGATTTTTTGCTGATTAGGTATGTCTTGTTCATCAATAATCGTTAATTTGGATCTTTAAATGGAGTTTGATTTGTTTGAACCATTTTTGTGATTAATGAACTCCAGTATGTTCAACTGTTAAACTTCCCTCTATTTATTTTGTGTGTTGTTTTAGGTTAGCTACTGGATTCTAAATTTCAATATGATAAATTCCATAATGATCTATATTTACTAATGTGATATATTTGTATTTGGAGTTTGTCAAATTAATTAACATGTTGGTAATGAGAGAAGTAACATGTCTTTGAAGGTTGTTTAGAACTTGTTTAAATGTCATATGATTATTTCATCTTAAAGGGTCATGCCCTGCAATATCTATGGGTTTGCTTAAAATAGCAGGAAGAAGATGAGTGCAAGACAGTTGTTTGAAAGAGAGTTGTTAGGAGTAGCAACATATAGATTTGTCTCATTATGTATAAGGAATTAAACTTATTGGTTAGTTAATGGGTTGTATTGATTTAGTTCTTTCTATATTTCCTTTGTATGACATGCTAATTAATGTACTAGTTGATTTTGTTGTATCATTCAAAATAATTGAATACAGTAATTCTGCTTTGATAGATTTAGAACTTTAATATTATGAAAATTGTGTTTTCTGAGCAAACTGGTCATTGGGCCTGGTATATTCACAGGCCCAAATCAATAATCCTATGAAATTGTATTTTAGTTCTACTAGTGAACTCAATTGATAATTTGATTTAAGATATATTTATTATCTAAAGTTTTTTTATATGTACACAAATAGTTTTAAATTTATTGCCTTGGACACGATTTTAGCGTAATTAAAAAATGCTAAAGAAAGTCAGTACAATTTATAAAATTAGGCATGGTTTCAAATATAAATAACTTGTTCTATTTCTTTCCCATGTCTTTTAGCATTATATTTTCAAAGAAAGTGAAAAAAATACAAGTTGAGATTCAATAATTGGTATCACAAAATAAATCATGAAATTTCAGTCCTAATTTTGTCCAAATAATTGGCAACATGTGCAGTAGGCCACAGTCATCTAGACTCAGCTATCATCAAGCTAAACCCTATTTTATTGAATCTTTTTAGCATATCAAATGATTACAATTTATGCATTGGGCCAGAGTCATCTGGACTCAGCCATTATCCGGCCCAAACTCTCTTTATTTGGATCCATTTAGCAGTTGATATGTAAGTTGCGCAATTCTTTCAATAATGACTCACATAGCCATGAGCATTTACATCTAGTCTTAAATATAGGAAAATAACTTATAAACCTGATTGTAACTTTAAGCATACTCCTAGTCGAATCAACTATTGCAATTATGTACACGTACGTGTGACATGGTTGTAATACCAAAAACAAACCAAGGTACACGTCTGCGTGACCATGTTCAAATATATCTAGTAATAATAAAGCACTTCAACTGAATACTCGTAGAAATGCTTTTAGGTGCGATTTTTACCATCGTGATTGCGTACACATTTGTGTGACGTGATTACGATTTTCAAAATAAAATCAAGGTACACGTCCGCGTGACTTTGGCCAAATAATTTTTATATTAATTAAAGTGATATTAATATGTAGATGTACGTGTGACATGATTTTAGCAACACTAAATTAAATGAGTACACGTACGCGTGATTCGTTTCAAGATAATTCCTTAATTATGAATAGTCAAACAATTAAAAGAGGTAAAAGGTAAAATATGCATAAGTTCTAAAATGAGTAATTAAACAATTTAATTAAGCTAAAAAAGCGACCGTGCTAAAATCACAGAACTCGGGAATGCCTAACACCTTCTCCCGGGTTAACAGAATTCCTTACCCGGTCTTCTGGTTTCGCAGATTTTAAACGGAGTCAAATTTTCCTCGATTTGGGATTTTAAAATAAACCGGTGACTTGGGACACCATAATTATCCCAAGTGGAGACTTTGATTAAATAAATAATTACAATTCGAATAATGTCACTTAAATTGAAAAAACTCCCCTATCCCCCATCGAGAACAAGGGGGTGTGACAGCTCTGGCGACTCTGCTGGGGATCCAACGCAGAATCTCTGGTTCAGGGTTCAGAATTCGAGCTTGTAATGTGATCTATACTTGGCTTTCTTAATTGTTGATATTATTGTGTTTCTAGGCCTAATGTTCTAATTGCCGTTCATTTACCGCTTTGATATTATTTGAAACGTATTAAAATTTTCTTCTTACACCTCCCTTCCGAGTCTTCTAAAAATATGGTGCACACGTGCGCATGGCCCACTTTTCTGTTAGAGGTCGTACCAAATAGAACGAGGATGGATTAGCCACTAGGTCGGGTAGACTTTCGTGCTCCCGGTACATCGCTCCCACCTCGGCTAAGTTGTCCGCTTGGGTAAGCCATGTCTAAATTATACCCCCAGGTTTAAACCAAGAATAACATAGCCTCATGCCGGATCCCTAGTAGCTACATTTTTTTTGCATCACGTGCATTTGACTTAGGAGACTCAACACAGGGATTGGATCCGTCTATGACAGGTGTACCCGAAATAAAATACCATCTTGATGCATCTTACTTGCTATGTGTGTATTTATTTGTCTCGGTTTGTTTGTCAACCAGCTAAGGAAAGAAAATCAACAGAAAAACCAAGAGTGAGGTAGGATAGAAAATTCACTCGATTCTGAAAAATCCCGATATTTGAAAATGCCTCGAAACTCTTCCAAAATTTTTCAAAAAAAAATAAAATAAAAATGAGCCAATATCATGTTTTCCAATTATGTCAAAACTGACGGAACTATACGGGTCTGATTCTCACCTGATGTGAGATAAGTAGGCAAACCTCGTCGATATCGACCCTAATTTTTCCACAAAATAATGTAAATAAATAAATAAAAGGTATGTCCATTGGTCAAAAGAATTAAATCGAACCAGATTCGGTTGCGTCTTGCGGCATTTTTGCCGGAATAGCCCTAGAATACCTTTAAATTGTCGAAGGGCTATCCTCGCTAAGAATGGACATATCTGTCAATAAAGCATCATTTTTTCCGTAAAGTGCCTTACCTTGGCCTCAAAACTTTATTTCGAAAGTGGGAAGGGGACATTATTGCAAAAATGACCATTTTAGCCAATGCTGCACAAATAGCCACCTTCAGGAGATTTCTCTGTTAAAAGTTGAAAACAAGTTTTTTCAAAGAGAGTCTACTGGTCTGTCTTTCAAACTAGAGTCAACCTAACCCTAACCATTCACAGGTACAGAATGAATACCGTCCAGAACCTGCCATTGAATGTTGTAGAGCAGGCTCCACTGCAACTGCAAATGTGGTGGTATGATTTGGATAAAGAGGGTCAAGACTGGGTAGTTGAACATCTGGGTGCTCTCACGGATATTATGAAAGTTAAGCCCCAGAATGATCTAATCAAGGCTTTAGTGACTTTCTAGAATCCCATCCGCAATGTCTTCCTCTTCTCGGACTTCGAGCTCACTCCCACCCTGGAGGAAATAGTTGGATATACGGTTTCGGCTGGGATTTAAGAAATTAGCAACTTATATTCCCGAGGCTTCTCTCGGTGCGCCGGTTCTTTGATATCATGAACATAAGAAAGAACCATGTAAACGAGGGTTGCTGCTCATTCTACTTCCTGTACTCCAGGGCATCCAAATGGGTTTGAAACGCATGAAAAGGGGTTGAACAACAAGCAAAGCAAAGATACTTGGAAAATTCATCGTCGCTTTGCTTTCATAGTGGCATTCCTGGGCATCATGGTCTTCCTAAATGAAAAGGGGACAATTGATATCCGTATGTCTAGAATTGCACAAGTCCTAACTGCCAAAAATGATCACACACTTTCTCCACTTATATTGTCGGATATCTATGGGGCATCGACACGGTGTAAGTCCGGGTCGCCATTCTTTGAAGGTTGCAATATCCTTCTACAGATGTGGCTAATTGAACATCTTCGCCATCATCCAAAGTTTATGAGCTATGGCCCGAGCAAGAGCAACTTCATTGAGAGTTATGAGGAGAGGGTAAAAGATTACAACTCTCCAGAAGGGGTTGAAGCTTGGATCGCCCACTTTAGAACTTTAAAGGTGAACCAGATTGAGTGGACTTTAGGATAGCTCCTGGTGAGGGAAGTCATATACATGACAGCCACAAAGAACTATTTGCTATTGATGGGCTTGAGTAGCGTCCAACCATATGCACCGCAAAGGGTTTTGAGACAATTAGGAAGATATCAAGTGGTTCCTGAGGATGAAGATTTGAGTGTCCAAGTTATTGAGCTACACCCCGAAGCCCCACTTCCCGAGGCTTTAATCCAACAAATCTGGAATGGTTGTTGATAATTGAAAGAGGATACCCAAGTGCCCGATATCACAAGAGGTGAATTATATCTGGGCTATGCCACATGGTTCAAAAGAAGGAATTGCATTAATGATGAGCTAGAGCCCGATCCTGAAAGGACCACCAAAAGGCCTCATATTCAGGCTTTTGATGACAAAGTCCGAGAATGGTTGGTCTGGGGAGAAAAGGAAAATAAATATCAAGCCAACATCCATGCCTTGGAGGAAAAGTTGAGGAACCTCGCATTTGACAATGACTTACAGGTACAGGTAGCCGAAGGTGAAAAGAGAAAATTGACCCGAGAGAACGAGGCGCTCCGAGCCCAACTCCGGGACATGAGGATAGCTGCCGAAACGCCTGTAAGGAGCGAGAGAGATGAAAAAATCATCAACAACTTAAGAATGAAGCTACACGACTATGCAGTTGACTTGATAAAGGCCAAAAAAGATTTGCTAAATGCTCCAACAAAGTTGGCCAAAGGAGCAGAAGAACATGCCCATCGTTTGAAGCGGAAATACGACAAAGAAATAACAAGTCTAAAGAAAAAATTATTTGCCCTTGAGAATGATATGGTCCAGCAGACAAAAGATTTTAAGACAGAAAAAGAGCATTGTTATGCATTAATTTGCCGACTAGAAGAAAGCGTGCAGCAACTACAGAACCAAAACAACACAGAAGCACAAGTGTTTGAAGCCCGGGTACAGAAAATTGGGCGTCTGCTTCAAGAAAAATGATTTATCAGAACAAGGATTAAGGAGATAACTGACTATGTCGTGATGAAATGTCACGAATGTGAAAACATGACTAGGTCCATATTTTTCGCTTCCATGATGACCTTCGTTCACCAGGTGATGGATAACTTAGATCGCCTTCAAGAACATATTGCGCGAGCCCCCGCAAAGACCAACTAATGCCCCGCAGGCTCCCAGAGTACCAATAGAGGATCTTATGTACTTTTGAGTTTTTAGTCTTTTTTTTCGTGTCTGTACTTTACTTTTTTTGAATTTTGTTCAAAGTTATGTCGTTGTTTACTTCGAGTCTGTATTGTCGTCAGTACTTTAATTCCTTGTAATAGAAAAAACAAAAAAAGATTTCTTTGTTAATGAAATGAAAAATGTGCGTGGTTTTTGTTATTTCACACTTAACCCCTGAACTACGTAATGATCTGATTCATGCGGCGTCATAATACGTAGGCAATCCACATAGGATTCGATCATACCCATGAAATAGAAAAAAAGAGAAGAAGAGAGAAATAAATTGAGAAAGTAAAAGGGGAGATAACAAAATTGGGATAAAACACACAGCCGTTGCAAAAGCATTTAGAAAACGTTTAACTGTTTAGGTGCATTGCATCCCCAATATGCGCTCTGTGTGTTAAATGTCTCAAACTAACCAGGTTGTTGTGTATGCTTTAAGAACAGGTCCTATTTTTAGGTGGTTGGTTTTGGTGGTAATCTGGCTTCACATCCTTACTTCACGAGATCTAAGGGACGTATCGACATGACCTCAGAAAGTTATCTACCCATCATTGAGCCTGAGGATAGCCCGGTATCGGCTATCCCGCAGTTAGAGTCAGAAGTTGTTGAGGAAAATAGAAGGCTATGATGTCATATACTAGAAATGTGGGACGCATGGTCCAACGACAGGGAACCACCCAGTACTATCCCTGGATTCCCTGAATTGCTCCCCAGGATGGGAGGAACTACCAATGTCCCTATCCTAGTGACCAACCCATTCATCCCATTTGGGTACCCCCACCATGTCAGCCAACTTCACTGGTATGCCTTCTGCGGTCCGCCCCTAGGCACCGTCTTTAGGAATATAATCTACAGTGTTTATAGCACCACCAGCCTCTACTATGGCACAACCAACAGTGCCTCGACCATGCTTTGAACCATCAACTTTCACTTTTCAAGTACCCCAATTTCAATTGGAAACTGCTTGTGTCACCTCAAACTCCTATCCTCAGCACCCACAATATGAGTCTCTCATAGAACATGAAAGAGTCGTGAGGAACCATGAACAAGAAGAGATAGCTCGAAAGATGAAAAGCATCGAGCAAAGCCTCAAGAATATGCAAGGTTGAGTGGCCAAAAGAGCATTTCATATGCTGATCTATGCATGTTCCCTCACGTACATTTGCCTGTTGGTTTGAAAATGCCAAAATTCGAAAGATATGACGGCACAGAGACCCGATCTACCACTTGAAGTGATATTGTAACCAGCTGAGGGGTGCTGGTGGAAAAGAGAAGCTGCTAATGGCCTATTTCGGAGAGAGCCTCACAAGAATCGCTTTTGAGTGGTATATGGACCAGGACATCTCCTATTAGCATACATGGGACGAATTGGCCCAAAATTTTCTAAGGAAATTCCAATACAATGTTGAAATAGCCCCGAACAGAAATTCCCTGACTAACCTAAAAAAGAAATCATCGAAAAGTTTTCGTGAGTACGCTATCAAGTGGCGTGAACAAGCAGCTAGAGTGAAACTGCTGATGGATGAGGTTGAGATGGTCAATGTCTTCTTACAGACCCAAGAGGCCGATTACTTCCAAAATATGATGTCTGCCATGGGCAAACCATTCGCGGAGGCCATAAAAATTGGAGAAATGGTAGAAAACGGCCTGAAAACAGGCTGAATCATAAGTCAATCTGCTTTAAGAGCCACTTCCCAAGCCATCCAGAATGGCTCAGAAGGTTTAGCAAGCCGGAAGACAAGATAAGAAGGATCCATGTTGGCTTCAATTTTGAGAAACTCTCCTCGACCCCGTGATTATTCTTGTCTACCTTCCAGGACCCTGTAACACTACTATCCCCACCAGGATGCAGAATATGCCATGGCCTCGCCTCCCTATGCGGTAATGAATGCCCAACCTTACACACGGCCACAACAACATTTCAACCAAAACAGAGCGCCACCTCCAATAAATAACCATCTTCACCAAGCTCCGTATAATCCCCGTCCTCCACAGAACAACTACCAACATAACACACGCCCCTGTGAGCCCTCTATTGGTGAGTCTTACTCTAGCATATTCCCAAAGTGAGTCCAAATGGGTCTACTGCAACATGTGCCTCCAAACCGGCAGAATTCATAC
>ML301937.1:0-36064 GCA_005239505.1 Nicotiana paniculata | reverse complement strand
CTTGTCACATGAAAATTAAAAATTTCCATTGCTAGCCCCTTTGAGCCGTTTGACCTTTTCTTTAGTACTCACATTACAAGTCGTACCCCTATTTTGTTCTTAAATTGAGATTTTGGCACCTTTTCCTCCTAAGACACTTAGTCGCTAAAAGAAGAAAGGTGATATATTGGTGATTAACTTTTGAGTGGAGCCATGGAAAGGCATGTTAGTGCACTAAAAATTGTATTCAAAAGTCACTAGCCATTGAATCTTCATGTATAGAGTGTGTTTAGGAAAGAAAAAAAAATGATAGTAAAAGTATGTACAAAAAGATATACACCTCCAATTTTTATTAATTTGTGCTAGTGAAAATATAGAAGTGCTTAATTGAAAAAAGGCTATGTTGAATATGAATTGTGGCAAGGGAATCTGTTGAGAAGAATATGTGTTGATTTGTGAAGGTAGTGTATTAAAGTGCTTAGGAGGGTTAGTCACTATTCCTAATTATATCCTACCCGTCCCTTAGCCTACATTACAACCTTAAAAGTCTTAATTGATCCTAGATTTGGCTAACTTGAATTAGTGGAGATCTACACTAAGGGCAAGCTTATGGTACGACCACGAGATGCATATGAATTCTTTGTGAGAGTGAATAAATTTGTTCAATTGTGTGATGTCCTTAAATTATGTTCAAAAGCATATTTGAATGTGTGGACTAGTTATATTCACTCTTTTGTTGTTGGTGAGGGCGCATGATCTCTTGAGCAATTGGTAATGTTGTAAACTTTCTTGTTGGGTAGGTGCGTGAATTGAGAGGGCTTAGTGGTTGCAAGTTGACTCTTGAGGTTGGGTGGTTGCAATTAGGTTGTTGGTATGATCGATTAAATTGTTATACTTGGGCATGTTTAAAGAAGGGGAAGAATGTGAAATTTTGTATGTTCATACTTGATTGCCGGTATCGATCATACTCAAGGGGTAAAGTGTGTGATTGAAAAGTAAAATACTCCTTGATAATGAACCTTGTACTTGTTGAAGGGTAGTATATTGTCCCATTGCTCGAGTACGAGCAAGAGTCTAAGTGTGGGGTGTTGATATTTAGCTTAAAGTGTATATATTTCTATGTATATCGCCTCATATTTTACTTTTGTTTCGTGAGTTTTAGATGTTAAATATGATGATTTATATTAATATGAATTTTTTTTATGTTTAGGAATGATTCGGGATCAATTGGGGGCAAAACGCGCGAAATTAGAGCCAAAACGGACGAAACTGGGAAATCGGCAATTTTAGGTGCCACAGGTAGCGCCCAGCCCCACCTATGGCATTGTGGGCAGTAGCTAAATATGGGGCAGCGCCCTGGTGGGCCCCCGGCGCTAGCCAGGGCGCCGGTAACAAAAATTTTGTCCTATTTTGCCCGGGAAACGGTTATTTCGGCCCTAAACCTACCCAACACGTATAAAAGCAAGTCTAAGCTTATTTTTGAGGGGTTGGATGCCACTTTGGAGGAAAAATACATACGGAATTGCTAGGGAACAAAGGATTCTCAGTTTTCTTCATCTCTTTCTAGTATTTACAATTTATGAAACACTTATGCAATTGTTTGATTTTAGCATGAGCGGCTAAACACCCATTGTTCTGGGGTTGTGATTTAGCCATGAATATTGTTATTCGATATTAGTTTAACCTTGATTATAGTTCACTCAATATATGGTTGTTTCTTCAATTCTGTATTTAATTGCTTAATTGTCTGGCCAGCAGTTAGGTTCTATATACTATCTATGTTATGGTTGGGAAAACCGTATATAGATTAGAGAAGAATTGAAGAGAGCGCGATCTTAACCCTTCAGGGGAGCGGATTTGTGGTTAGGATAGGAATATACCTAGTCACCGTACTTAATTAAATATCATAATCTTAGTGCATTCTGATAGATTAATTTCATAGGAATATAGGCATTAATCTATTGAGAATAGGCGAATAGTGCTTCGGGAAAAGGCTATGAGAGCATTTATCAATTAATTAGCAACCATGAGTGAATTATATGAAGGGGAGAGTTAATTAGAATGCAATACGAGTGGTGAATTGATCACAACACTGGAATATTTGTCTCTATTGAATAGACAACAATACTCTCGTTACTTAATAATTAGTTATTTCGTAGAATCGTAGTATAAAATAGTTACATTCCTGGATTTTTACTTTGGCTTGATTAAATAACAATTATAGTGATTTAGTAAGTAGTTTACACAAGTCTCTGTGGGTTCGACGTTCGATTTATCATTATATTACTTGTACGACAACGTATACTTGCGTGTGCGTTTGGGACCAACAGGGAACAAACTGGGTACTCTCACAATGGTATCAAAAAGTTTAAAGTCAAATAAATTTGAGGAAAAAAAGAGAGAGATAGCCTTTTGCAATGATAATAAAATCTTTCTTAGTAAATACATCTAAATACGTTTATCACTTATAGTTTGTCCAATAGAGAAATGTAAGGCTATTTCAGCGAACAAAATCTTAATTTTGAAATCTGTAATATTTGCCGGAGAAAGTTTGCTCTTGTTGCATTTTTCGATCTAAAGAACAATATTGTACAAAGTATAAGATCAAAGAATCAGGAGCCTCTTTTCAGAGAAGAAGAAGAAGAACATATATAGTCAGACCTCTCTATAACAACATTCTTATATAACAATACTTCACTATAAAAGTTAAGTTTTTCTGAAATCAATTTTCATGTTATATTATAATCAATACTCTTTATAACAGTATTTCACTATAACATTCAAAAATATTCAAAACAAACAAAACTGTCATAGAGAGGTTTGACTGTAGTATATAGATACCGATTAACTCCGTGTCAGCAATCATATCATCGTAATGCAAGAATGCTAGCGTTATTGGAATAAAAGAAGCGTTCATGACTTTTTAAGACTACCTTCGATTTCCATAGTTCAAATCTAGACAAGTCGTGGAGAGCACTAAGTTAGAGCATACTACAGTCAGATCTCTCTATAACAACATTTTTATATAATAGTTATTTATTATATAGTCAAGTTTTTACGGAACCAATTTTTATGTTATGTTGTAATATATGTCCTATATAACAGAACAGTAGCAGCAAAAAATATCGGAACAAATAAGACTGTTATAAAGAGATTTGACTGTAGTAGCAACGGAGCCGAAGGAGATATGAATGTGAAACTAAGATAAAACAATTTGATTCTTTCCCCAAATAACCAGCCAAATTTATTTTTTACTTTTTCTAACCGGCATATATCGACTATACATAAATCAATCAATAGTAACATTTGTAAGCTATTTTTTTTAAAGTTAAACGGTTAAGTGAACGATTTGATTAATTCTTCAAGAAATTTTAGCTAGTGCAGATAATCATGTGGGATGAATGAAAAATGGTCGAAATCACGTGGGATCTTGACACAAGTAGGCCGGTTTTACTATATACTTTTTCGAGCCGATATACATAGATTATACGTTAATTATACATAATTATACCAATGGCTGATACATATGCTATTTATTCTCTGGCTATTTTTAATTTAAGTAATTTAGTGAGCTGCTATTTAGGTTAGTACTTCAAATTGGGTGCAGCCACCAGTCCAATTCCCTATGGGCCAACAAGTAATATCAGCCATTGGTGAATGTTAAAAGATCCAAAAGAAAAATGATAAATTGATTTCTATGTTCATTTAAGCAAACGAGTCATGTCGTTCACCATATCTCCAAACTCCCATCCTAAAACATGGCAATTTACCAATTCATCAAATATACAATTCTTTCCTCTTCCAACTAAAATCAAAGCACTTCCCTCAATAATTCCCAAAGCCAATAATGGAGATGATAATTCAACAGAATCAGCAGCAGGGAAAATCAAACGTATGGTTCTTAGTCAAGAGGGAAGAACCAAACTTAACATTTTACCGGACAGGGAATTCTATGCCTACCCAAGATTTGTGACACACGTTGATGATCGTTTCATTTCCTCTTTAACAAATCTTTACAGGTACGAGTGTCAAATTTAGCCCATAAAAATATAACCCGCCCGCCCAAGTTTGAGTAAGTTGAGTTGGTGCATGGTCTATTTAATTCGTCTTTATTTAGCCCAACTCGACCATTTGACACACATATTTACAGGGAACGCTTGAGACCCGAGTTTGATATTCTTGACCTCATGAGCTCATGGGTCAGTCATTTACCACAGGAGGTGAAATACAAAAGGGTGGTGGGGCATGGACTTAATGCTCAAGAGTTGGCCAAGAATCACAGATTGGACTATTTCATTGTGAAGGATTTGAATCAAGATCAGAAACTTGAGTTTGAAAATTGTAGTTTTGATGCTGTATTGTGTACAGTCAGTGTGCAATATCTTCAACAGCCTGAGAAGGTCAGTAATTTAACCTAAATGATTCCTTAATTAGATGATAAAAATGGATGACTATTCCGAAAATGTCAAAGATTTTTTGCAACTAATTTGGAAGAGAAGGATAGAATCAAGTGTTACCACAACCACATAGAGGTTGCAAAATGTGTGGTTTATTATAAGCCACACAAGTCCCAAATCGTAATTCGTAATATATAGTAAAATATTTGGTAAAGCGTAATTTAGCAAATCGTAACATGACTAAGGCATTGATCGTCAGATATATTAGTACTACTAAATTTGCATTAACAAGACAAGGCTTAGTTTATATTTGATCATTATATTAATAATTATGTTGCATATTGGTGTTTAGTATTATATTGACTTTACAATGTGAAATAACAATATACATGTTAACACTACCGGTGTCGAATCAAGTAAATGAAAAAAAGTCTCTTGAGAATATTACTATTAATTAAGATTTAAGACTATGAGATGTATATTGTTTTTAATAGAACTTACATATTTGTAAGAGGAGTACACGCTTTCTTTATCTGCCCTATTTTAGTATCCATCATCTTAGTTTGGATTTATTAATCTATATAGGTCATGGGTATTAATAATATTTCTTACTAATTCATCTATAAAATTCAAAATCAAACACATGTTTTAGATGTACACCAATATCTATATTTTAATACAATATGCACGTATTGTAATCCAAGGATTTTTTTTTTCACAGTATTATATTCCTTGCATCAAAATTTCTAAATAACTCGTTCACAAACCAAACAATCTATAATACTATTAATTAAATTTTCAGGTGTTTGCAGAGGTATTTCGTATTCTAAAACCAGGAGGAGTTTTTATTGTGAGCTTCAGTAACAGACTGTTCTATGAGAAAGCAATTAGTGCATGGAGGGACAATACAGGATATGGTAGGGTGCAACTTGTGGTGCAATATTTCCAGTGCGTTCAAGGATTTACGCAACCAGAGGTGGTTCGCAAATTACTAACCGGAAAAGATGGTGCGGCTCCACAAAATAAATCGCCTTTGAATTGGATAATGCAGTTGACGGGGTTGTTATCAGCTTCATCTGATCCTTTTTACGCAGTTGTAGCTTACAGAAACTTCAAGCCAATTGACGAATGAATAATTTGTATTCAAATGTAAAGCTTCAAAGTACAATAGCTTAGATTGAACCAATTAGTTAAATACTTGAGAAGAATTGAGTGAATCGAGAAATAGATTTGATTATCTATTTATTTTTATTTTTTTATATATAGCAGACATTACATTCTTCGGATAGTTTAAATCGAAGCAATTGAATGTCCAACTCAAGCCTATATGACAGGACCGATAATAGAGTAAAGTGATGATAATAGTTACTTCTGCTACTGGATAACCCCTTCACCAATATTTGCTTAGTACCATTATACTATTTATCAGTTGAAAATAAATTAGTAACTAGTCACATCCTCCAGGCTTGTTGAAAATAAATTAGTAACTAGACACATCCTCCAGGCTAATATACTTAATAAATAACTATTATATGCAGGCCTGCATGTTTTCCACTTTCCTTCACTAAGCGTACGTCCAAATAAATCTTAATAGTTGTGAATATGATGGTCAGATTTATACTGGTATTATTATCAGTTATAGTGCAAATGGATCACTGTTTTGAAATTTATTTGTGAATTGCTTAGAACAATTAGAAAATCACTTCTAACATGTTTGGGCTCCACGGTGTATTGTTGGAAAGCTAATTCAAATGGATACAACTTTCATGTTTTACGTTTTTTCAAATTCCCAACAGAACAGGGTTAAGGGTGCACGGCAAATGCGCGACCGCGCACTGACCGCGCATATGGGGCAGAACACTGTGAAAAGTACGCGGACACACTTTCAGGTGCGCGACAGCGTACGTCCTGTCCGAGAGAATGTCCTTTTTCGTGTAGGAGAAGGTGTAATTATTTGGGCCCGGCCCTATTTGGTATATATACGTGTAAAAATCATTATTTTGAGGACTTTGGACATAATTTAGACCTAAGCAAGCTAAGGAGAAGAGGGAGAAGCAAGAGCACAAGGATTTCACCATTCATCCTCACTCAAGACAAGGGTTTAGATGTTTTATGTTTTCCTTTGACTTAAACTTAATTGTGATGAATTTCTCCATATCCATGGAGTAATTATTCCTTAGAGATTGATAGAATTGGTGTTTTGAGAAGTGTTTGTGGATATTAACTCTAGTGTTTGTGTATTGAATCGTTTTGGATATTTTTTATTATTGCATACATATTCACATGTTTATGTAATCGAAAGAGGCATAAGTTGTGATGTTTTGCATTATCTTGTTGGTTGAATTCATTTATTCTTATTAGTAATCGGAAGAGGCTAATTGAATTAATGCTTAGACCTAGTTAGGAGGATAATCGAAAGCGGTTCTCCTAAAGATTAACTACTTCGAATTCTTGCATATCTTCACTGAGCTCAACTTAGTTTATATTGTGAGGTTGAGACTTAATCGAGAGAGGAGTTTCTACTGAACATTCGAACTAATAATAGAGTGAATTCGAGAGACTCACTTGAACCATAGAGTGAAGTAACTAGAGTTAATTCCCAAACAAGTATATTGCACCTATCCAATCAACCCTTATTGATACCTTCTTGCTTAATCTTGTTGAAATTATCATTAGCCAATAGTTTAATTGTTAGTTAATTTTAGTTTTAGTTCACACAACTCCAAAATGTTGATCATCTTTAATAGCAATAAGACTAGAAGCTAGGGAAACACTGTTTACATCCAATCTCTTTGAATACGATATTTTCTATATTATATTCGACTAGCGAGCCTAAGTTTATACGCCGATTTTGCGCTCGTCAGTTATGCAGATACAGAATATTTGTCTGACCCACATAAAGGTCGATCTCAAACAGGCTATTTATTCACATGTGGAGGTACTGTTATATCAGGGAGTTCAACAAAATAAATTATGGTTGCTACTTCTTCAAATCATGCAGAGATAATAGCCATTCATGAAGAGAGTCGAGAATGTGTTTGATTGAGATCAACAAAATCAACATATCCAGAAGATATGTGGTCTTTCATGGGGAAAGGATATTCCAATAACATTGTATGAAGACAATGTATGTATAGCTCAAGTAAAAGGGGGATATATTAAAGAGGACAGAACAAAGCATATTTCATCAAAATTCTTTTTCACATATGATATTCAAAAGAATGGTGAATTAGATGTTCAACAAATTCGTTCAAGTGATAATTTGACAGTTTTGTTCACTAACGCATTGCCGAAATCAACATTTAAGAAGTTGAGATACATGATTGGAATGTGTCGTCTTGGAGATATCAAATAAATTTTTTATCATGGGGAGAAATACATGTTGTACTTTTTTCCCTTAACCAAAGTTTTGTCCCATTTGGGTTTTCCTAGTAAGGTTTTTAATGAGGCAACTCTTAATGCATATTACAATATATTTGTACTCTTTTTCCTTCACTAGGATTTTTCCCACTGGGTTTTCTTAGTAAGGTTTTAATGAGGCACATTATCTGTTAATGGACATCCAAGGAGGCTCTACCATATTAAAGCATAATATACTGGAGCTCTACCATATTAAAGCATAATCTCCGATTGACTATACTGGATGTGTACAAATCAGGTTTTTTTATTTTTATTTTGTTATAAATAGAATTTTATTTATGGTGAATGTCTATATTTTAGAGAGATATTAGGGTTTGTTACTTGGTGCTAAGTCACTTTTCCCTTATAAATAGAGGGGTTCTATTTCATTGTAATTGATATCAATCAATAAGAATTCTCTCTCTACTTTTTTCTGCAACTCTTTTCTTATTTTATTATTTTATAACACGTTATCAGCACGAGACTCTAACCAATTGAGTAGAAGCTTTGGGATTGAGCGTAATGATTGTCAATTGTTCCATGAACTTCCTTCATGATTAACTTCTGGATTTAAGGTAAGCATTTTACTTTATTTTTCTGTTTTAAATTCTTGAAATTCTATGATTTGATTTTAAATGCAAGCAAAGACAATAAACTTTGATTATAACTCTAACAGAGTTTGCAAGAAATTATAACCACCCGAAGTGGTAAAAATTTTATGCATTGCCATGATCAAATTCATGTATGATTGTGGGCAAAGAAGTGGAAACCCGTCCCATTGAATTTGCTTCATTCTCATTCCCCTTAAGAGAATGTGATAGAAATATGTGATAATTCTGAAAGAAGACAAAATTATTACTGTGAAGGTATCAATGGATGTGGACGTGGTAATAGAGAAAATTATAATCGCCATCATTGTGATAATGAGAATAATAAGGATTCTCAAAATAATTCTTCACTATGTGAAAGTAATACTTTTCATTGATTTGACATGAGATTTTGTAAAGCGCATATAGATGATTTTGGTCCATTCATATTGTGAATGTGACAACAAGTGATTCATGAATACATATTCATTCTTGGAAGAATATAAACGTTGCTAGTGGCAACGAATATACCACACTCATCTATAGAAGGAGGTTTGAGAGGAAATAAGAAAATAATGTCATTATTATTCCATTAATGAGCATTGGTCACATACATATTGTACGCCAAAATATTTTGGCAGTGTGATTATTAAAAGACAACAGTAATGCAAGAGACAAATCTTGCATATAATTTTGACCATGACCATAATGGTATAACTTTCTCTTTGAAAGAGATATATGTGGTAGTACAAAATTAATTGAGAACTCTGGAAGAACCAATTATACTATTTTGGAGAAACAGAATTGATTACCAATAAGGTATTGTGTTCTAGTAAGTCTCAAAGAAACTTATTTAGTTTATAAAATATTCGCGAAAACGATTGGTTATACTGAGAATATAAATAAAGGAAAGATTTAATATCTTATATTAGTACAACTTGTAGCGGGGTAGTGTGTGTGTGAAAAGCTATCCGATTTATTCTCGAGTTTGTACTACACAAACAAAAGAATGCCACAATAAAGTAGAAGTTTATTGATATAAAACCCATATCATATTTATTCATAATTGCACACGTAATGGTGTAATCCTAAGGTTTATCAATATTGATAATTTATCCAGTTGGTATAATTGGTTTAGCCATGTTAATTTAAGTATGATGTGCAAAAATAAAAGAGAATTCACATGGATAAATATTAAAGAACTAGAAATTCTCTTATGTTGTTTGTTCCCATTAATTAATAGATCAACTAAAATTGAGATTGAATCCTATGAATGTTGGAAATATCAAAGGTGAATATGAGTCCATTCACCTGCCATGTATACCACATAAGATGCATCTATGAGATGGTTACATGTGCGATTATTATTAACCTGCAAAATTTTCAGATTTCCTATTCAAGACAGTTCATCTTGATAAGTTGGTTACATCACAACTGGTTTAGCAAAATGATTTATTGACTGCATCCACTTAATAACTAAACTATTGCTTATGAGAAAAAAGTTATCTATATCAGTTTGATATATGTTATACACGAAAGTATATTACATTCTCTCCTCACAACTGGTTCAGGGTCAAGAACCAAATAATTCCATCTTATTATTATTGATGTGCGGTGTATATTTTGATTAACACCATAACGCACAAAGATTGGTTCCCAAAGTTGACGAAGCAAATTAGTTTTTCTAACATGAGGGGGAGAGATGATAAACATTTGAGAAAATGTTACGTGGAATGAATTATCAATTCTCTATAAGCATGATAATGTGATAGCGGGGATTTTCAAGGTGCAACATATTCATTGAAGTTAATATGGATGATTTATTCATCAAATCTCTGCTGACGTCAACATTCAAGAAGCTAGTGCACAAGATTAGGATGTGAAGGCTCAAGGATGTGAATTGATACTCTCTCAAGGGGGGTTAATACGCGTTGTACTCTTTTTCCCTTACAAGGTTTTGTCCCACTAGGTTTTCCTCGCAAGGTTTTTAACGAGGCAACCAAAAGGCATATTATTAATCATGTGCACTCCTTTTCCTTTTCTAGATTTTTTCCCCACAGGGTTTTATTTTAGTTAAGGTTTTAACGAGGCACATTATCTGTTGAATAGACATTCAAGGGAGAGTGTTATAAATAGAATTT
The DNA here is from genome assembly GCA_005239505.1 of Nicotiana paniculata. NCBI lineage: Eukaryota > Viridiplantae > Streptophyta > Magnoliopsida > Solanales > Solanaceae > Nicotiana > Nicotiana paniculata. The sequence goes on along the minus strand of ML301937.1, from coordinate 25,561 downwards.
TATTTATGGTGAATGTCTATATTTTAGAGAGATCTTAGGGTTTGTTATTTGGTGGCTAAGTCACTTTTCCCCTATAAATAGAGGGTTTCTATTTCATTGTAATTGATCCCGATCAATAAGAATCTCTCTTTACTTTTCTCTACAATACTCTTCTTCTTATTTTATTGTTTTATAACATATTTTGTTGTTGCTAGATTTGTGTGATTTATTGATTTGAAATGAAGATATATCTATGGGACTTTATATATATATATATATATACATATATATTGGTTGTTTCCTGTGTATTATGCTGGAATCGCTGCCTATGAAGCGATAAGCCAGTATATTATAATAGAGAAGTGTAAAACAACGGAAAATTTGTGAGTGTTATAAATCCTGCAAGTGGATTATAACAATGAAATATTTCTATAAATAGGTTCATTGATGAACCTATTAAAGACACTATGAAACTTACAAAGAAACGTTCCTTTCTAATATTATCATTCTCTTCTATTATTAGTCCTAGCTAATTATATAATTCTTGCTATATTGCTTTTATTTCATAACAACTTGGTAATTTTCTTGGCAATTAATAAAATATGAATAATGCAGTATGGTTAGTCACCAGTGACACAACCATCAGGACAGACATTTGCAACTATTTAGAAAATTTTCCCGTACCTTACATAAACTAAGAATAATGTACAGTTTGTTATGTTAATGACATACATAATACTGACTTCGAAAGAATAGACACTTATACCTAGAAAATGAATGAAAACGGGGGGAAAAAAGGTAAATTTCGCGACACGAAAATTTGATTTTCAAAATGAAAGATATATAAAGTATTTTTTTTAACCATCCTCATATTTGAAGCTCACTAGCCAACTAATTCAGATTCGCAACAAGTAGGCTCATTTAGGAGGGTAAATGCTCTCTACATACCAAGTAATTCTCTATTTCAAGGACTTGAGACTCTGATCAATGGCGAAAGACCTCAACCATTGCCACCACACCCCTTGGTTAGGGCATTAGTTGAGATATGTGAAACATACAGTAAAGCTACACATGACCAGAAACATACTACTGCGCCGGGGATATAGTAGACGGGCAGATTATGACCTAGCATCATGTAGAATCTCTGGTAAAGACATGCTGTTTAAGCGGACTAGACTTAACATAACAATAGCTTAAGTAGGGAAGTGGGAATCTGAGCATGCTGAAACAAGTAGCTCAGACACCCCTGGGACATGTGCCAGATTTTAAGCATCACAAGCCTCAAAGTGGTCAACATCTAAATGCACTCGGTTCTCAACTGGCTTCACAATATGCCTGTTACAAGTTAAAATATAAACAAGCAAATGCAGAGTCGGAAACTTATACGAGGAGATTCAAGAAAAGACTAGAATGTCACAGTTGGGATTCGAAGCTGTGATCTAAAAGCAACTTTCAAAACCCCCTTTAACACTACACTAGGGGATTGAACAATTTATATATAACAAAAAAAAGGATTGTTTTAGCCTTGTTTGCCAGTATAATTTACAACACCAAGGGGATTCAATTGAACCCCCTTACCTATATTTAGCTTCGCCCATGTGAGAAAGCAAACCAGGAAAGATGGGTACGCGCAACTAATCAAATTAGGAAAAAGAGAAGCCGNGGGGGGGGGGGGGGGGGGGGGGGGGGGGGAATATTCACTCGACGATTGTTCCTTGTAAAAGGAATATAATCAATTCCCACAAGTCTTAAATAGAGGTAAGCACTTCACCAGCCAACCCACTTAGCCCACATCATCTTAATATGGAATAGCTCAAGCAACGTAGGTCCAGATTAAGGTGAGTAAGTTTCCAACAGAACAGAAGAGAGTCTCAGGACACCTGTGTCAAAAATTATAGCTGTGCGCGGGAAATCAGCTCATCTCTCCAAGGAAGATTTCCTAGGATATAAGGGCAATTATAGCTAGAGGGCATAAAGGGCTTATCAAGCAAACAAACAGAGGTCAGAAAGAAAGCATTAGGATCAAATCTGATAGTTTTAAGGTTTCAAGTGCTTTCAGCTACTTCTGCTCCTCCCTCTAGTGCTCCACTATTTCCCATCCAGTTGCTCCACTGACATCTAAGTCACTCTTTTTTTCCGGCTCTATCTTTACTCACCACCCAACTTAAATTGGTCCCCTATTACGGTTTCAATCTGTTGACATAGCAAAACCTAAGTAGCTTACCTATATTGCTCAATCGAAAAACCCCTTACGCATAAATGGCATAGGGAATATGACCACCGATGCTGAGTAATGACCTAGAGTAAGACCACCGATGTGTGCCCACCCATGCGGGCACTTGCAATGAAAACAAATTTTGTTTTCATTACCTGCATCTTCCCAGCCAGTATATGATGTTCCAGCTTCATTGATGCTAGACCATACTGGCTACAACAAATATATCGACTACACAGACATGTTCTGAGATATTCAATATGGGAATATTATTGGAAGTTGAGAAATGGAGTAAAGCACAAAGATAGTTCGCAGACATAAAAGGTAAAATCCATAATGAAATTCATCACAGAAAACTATCAACACGTTTGTACAATGAAGTAGAGAGGACCAACTAAGCAGATACAAGAACAAGAATTTATGAAGCTGAAATCAGACAAAAGCAATTAATTCCATTAAAGTGAACGACATGAAGCTTGACAACTAACCATAATTCATTTATTCATACATCCATCAGCAATTGCAATTTAAAAGAAAGAGCTTTGTTTCCAGATTTCTATGTATTTCTTAATCTAAATATCAAACACAACTATATTAAATAATCCATAAACCTCGATCAGCGAGATGTGAAGGCGACAACACAAATTATAAGCCCTTCAAAATAGATTATTAGAAAATTGGAGGAGTTGATTTAGCTTCTGTTTTGGAAATATTACAATCACTATCATTCTTAATAACAGCAAAGGAAATATCTTTCGGGCGGAAACAATGAACATTATGCCTGAAAAAGGGATTTCAAAACGGGCGAAGATGCAGCTTTAGTAACAAAGTCCTCACCAGATTAACACAAATTTACGTCTTTCTCCTCAAGCACTTCCTAAGCTTCTTCAACTTGTGCTTGTTCATCTTCCTCTTCCTCTTTTTCTTCACACTATCCGCCCAAATCTTTACTGAGTCTTCGTTTTCATCGTTCTCGGATTTAACCAACTCATTTGGAGAAACGGGGTTAAGAAAAAACCCATTTGGGTTAAGAAAAAGACCAAAAGAAAAACTTGGGTACAGATTCAATTTTGAATCCACTGTTTCTTTTTGGAGAGAAAAGGGTATCTGATCATGTCTGCTGCAAGGAGGATGGGCCAAGATTTGTGGTGTAGAACTGAGAATTGCTGGTTCGGATTTATTAAGGTTTGTGAGGATTCTTGATTGAAATTGGTTTCTCAGAGTTTTTCGGAGAATTGAAGCCATTTCGATTAAAATTGTTACAGCGTTGAACCACCAAAAAAAGGGAAAAATATATCACCTAGGGCTTTGGGAGATTTGTGCAAAAATGGGAAAATGAAGGGAAGAGTTCAAAAATTAAATAATATGCCCCCATGCAGGATCGAACTACAGACCTTCAGTTTACAAGACTGACGCTCTACCACTGAGCTATAGGGGCTTTGTACTGTGCAATGAAATAGTTTATACATAACACAATTTGTGTCTATAAATTGCAGTTGACGATTCCTACTTCTTAACGTTTGAAGAGAATGTAATATATTAAAACCTCTATCTTCGTAGAAATTGCACGGGGCGCCCTATTTGGTCACCCTCATTTAATTTATACTCATATTTTTTAAATTATTTAACTTATACCCTAATTTTTTCAACTTCAGGTGCCGCCTTTCTAATACCTGTGCAAGACTTCAGCTTATTTAGTGCTGGAGTTTTTACAAATTAACTAAACAACTTCAGCATCTTCTGCTGAAGTTTTTTAAAAAGCTTTATGACAAAACTAATTAATCCAGGACAAAACTTCAGCTTATTTAGTGTTGAAGTTTTTATAAATGAACTAAATAACTTCAACATCTTCTGCTGAAGTTTTTAAAAAAGCTTTATGACAAAACTAATGAATCCAGGACAAAACTTCAGCTTATTTAGTGTTGAAATTTTTAGAAATGAACTAAATAACTTCAGCATCTTCTGTTGAAATTTTTGTAAAAGCTTTATGAAAAAGCTAATTAATCCAGGACAAAACTTCAGCTTATTTAGTGCTGAAGTTTTTACAAATGAACTAAATAACTTCAGCATCTTCTGCTGAAGTTTTTGAAAAAGTTTTGTGACAAAACTAATTAATCCAAGACAAAACTTCAGCTTATCTAGTGCTGAAGTTTTTACAAATGATTAAATAACTTTAGCACTTCTGCTGAAGTTTTTGAAAAAGCCTAGAATGCTGAAGTTTGTCTGATTGCATTTGCTACTTCACACCCGTATGCCTGAAGTTTATGCGAAAAGTGGGTAGGCTTGTAATTTTTTTGCAAAGCGGGTATAAGTTAAAACGTGACCCCAAAAGCGGGTATAGATGCAAAAACCCCTCTATATTCTAAATCACATGAGAAAACTATCATTTATAGCCCCTCAAAATTTTAATAGCCCATGTTTTTTTTCACTTACATGAAATGGCCCTTCGGCCCAAATATATTAAATTCAATAGCCTAAAATGTCTATTTTGTATAGTGACAGTCTATTTTGTATAATTTTTTGTATAGTGACAGTCTATTTGTATAATGACAGTCTAGTGTATATAAATTGATAAATTATATAGTGGCAGTCTATTTAGTATATTTTGTATAGTGACAGTCTATTTTGTATAGTGACAGTCTACAACAACAACAACAATGACCCAGTAAAATCTCGCAAGTGGGAGTCTAGGGAGGGTAGTGTGTACGCAGACCTTACCTCTACACCGAGGGTATAGAGAGGCTAGTTCTGATAGACCCTCGACTTGTATAGTGACATTGTATTTTGTATATTCTTTTATATAGTGACAATTTATTTTGTATAATGATAGTCTATTTAGTATAGATTTTGTATAATGATAGGCTATTTGTATATTTTTTGTATAGTGACAATTTATTTAGTATATATTTTATATAATGACAGCCTATTTTGTATATATTTTGTTTAGTGACAGTTTATTGTATATAAATTATATAGTGGCAGTCTATTTAGTATAATTTTGTACAGTGACAATTTATTTTGTATATATTTTATATAGTAATAGTCTATTTTAGTATATTTTTTTGTATATTGAGAGTCTATTTTTATATATATTTGTTATAGTGATATGTAGGCACATTAGAAGAAAAAAATAACGTGTAATTAAAACCTTCCACCCCATCCCTTGTTGTCTTTCCGTTCACCATTAATTTCTCTCTCATTTTCATAGTTTAGAACATATTCGGTTCCATAGTCTCATCCGATTGATCGGAGTCGGCCGTAGTCGAAACATATCCTGCAATTTGTTTCTTTCTATTCTCTACTCCATAGCCTCTCTCCTCCACAAAACAACCCTGCTCATCGGTCCCAAAAACAGTAAAAAACATGGCATGCCTCATTGACCAGCATTTAGATTTATCTATTTTCTTCTTTATTTGCAAGTTCCCCTTCATTCTACTTACTAAACCAACAGAGGAAAAAAACAATTAATGAATATCTTTCATTCCATAATCTTTTTCTCGCAATTGAAATTGAAATCGATTATATGAGCTTTCTTTCCATTGGTAGAAAAATACTTTTTTCCCTATCTCCTCTATTTGCCTTTTCATTATCCCATTGTTACGAATTACGAATATCTTTCAATATTTGATTCATTGGAGTTTGCTTTTGTGGCTTTCTTTATTTCGCAGTTCATGCATCTTCATCTTCTTACTCATGTTTATGCCGATGTCTCAGCCTCATATGATGTTTTCAACGAAAAAGCGGAAGAAAATTGATGCAGTTGCAGTCATGGCGTGGTCGCCTCTCTTTCCGCGATCTGTCTTTTTGCGGATCTAAGCCTCTTAGTTAAATACTTTTGGGCTAGCCACTAAAATTATTTTTAGGCTATAAAATGTATATTACAATTTTTGGGCTACCGAGTGATATATGTTTGGGCCGATGGGCTATAAATGAATTTTGCTCTTAATTTTATGAGATTTTTACATTCTTATACCATATAGAAAACCTTATTACCCTCCATGTTGAAGGTTTGACATAATTACATTTAGTATACCTAATTACCAATTCTATACCATAGTGTATTTTAAGGATACAATTAATGCAGCGTATATCCCTCCTTAATTCAAGGTACCATATATCCTACCCCTCCCACGTTTTTCTCTCCCAAACCCTCACCCTCACCCATTAGCAAGTAACGCTCTCATTCGCAGATCCATTCTCGAATCTTCAATTCCTCGTTTTTCAATTTGGTAAACACAATTCTCTGGGAGAGTGGAGATCGACTGGAATTAATAAGTTGAGAAGATTTGGTACATTATACCTTTTCTAGATGCTCTCCAGATGAGTGCAAATACATGCAGTTTTTGAATTCTCGTGGTTGAGTTTGTCAGCACTATAAAGTGAAATATATCTGATTATAATCTGCTGCTTCTGAAGTTTACTTGTATGGTCTACAATTGTTCCGTTTTTACTGTTTGGCTTATGTATTAATAGTTGAAGATTATTAATTGTCAACTTAGAGCCAGACAGAGAGAGTAAGGTGGACCGCGGAGAAACGATATTGAGATCTAATGACAGAGATAAATAATTGGAGAAACGATATTGAGATCTAACAATATTAAGATCTGTTTGACTTTGTAGTTTTTTTGTAGAATTTTTGTAGATGAAGAGAAAATTTTGTAGTCAACATTTTTTTTCAACATAGATTGTAGTTTAATTGTAGTATAAATGTAGTAATTTTGTAGATACTCTTGAGATCTTCGATATTGAGATCTGTTTGACTTTGTAGTTTATTTGTAGAATTTTTGTAGATGAAGATAAAATTTTGTAGTCTAACATTTTTTCCAACATAGATTGTAGTATAAATATAGTAATTTTGTAGATACCTTTAAAAACAATAAAACTTTATACAATACTTAAACTGATTTGTATGTAGAAATTTTGTAGATGAAGACAAAATTTTGTAGTCAACATTTTTTTTTCCAACATAAATTGTAGTTTAATTGTAGTATAAATGTAGTAATTTTGTAGATACCCTTAAAACAATACAACTTTATACAATACTAAAACTGATTTGTAGTTTACTTGTAGAAATTTTGTAGATAAAGAGAAAATTTTATAGTCAACATTTTTTTTTCAACATAAGACCAGCGCCGTTTTTCTCCTCCCCTTTCTTCATCTTCTCCATTCCTTCTTCTTCTCAAAAAATATAGAGATGAGACCATTTTTTATAATCAGATTTTTCCCATTCAATTATAGCATGATTGAGATATTGGACATGATTGCGTGTTGTTGCTGAGGTATTGTTCTATGTTTTTTCGTTTTTTTTAATTTCTGTATTGAGAAAAAAAAGATGAATAACAAAGTATCTACAGTATTTGTTTCTACAATTTGAGTTGATTTTGTTGAATAATTTGTCGCCTTTTTGATTTCTAGTCTGAGGAAAAAACTCGAAGAATTGAATTCTACAAATTGTTTTCAGTTTTTGAAGTTGTTCGTCTTTTTTTTTTGTTGCGAATTGTAGTTTAAGAAAAAAGATCACAGATGAGATAAAAGTTCGGTTTCAAATTTGAATTGAATGTGGCTAAATCAATTAGGAGATTTTGTTCCTCATTTTTAGCGCATCATATTAGAAGGATTCTGCGCTATTAATTACTAATTAACGGATGATATTAAAATTGTAGAAAAAATATGAACATGTCGGATAATTTATATACTATGCATATATTTAGTAATAAAATTTCATATATGGTATAAGAAAGAAAAAATCCCTAATTTTATTACAAGAATACAATCTACCATACCGAGTTTGAGTATTTGAGGCTTGGACTTTTCACTCACAAAGATCAACTCCTCTTATGTCATTTCAAATTCAGTAAAAACGTAAAATATCTTGAGTTTTATCCTCGGTAAATCAAATTTATTCGCATCTAGTATTTAAGTACACCAAATCATATAATATGATTAGTTAAGTGAGAAATTAAAGTAAAAATACATACTTAATTAACCATAATCAAGCTATACAAGTAAACGTGAAAGACATTTGTCATATATTCATTGTGATTAGTAAACCAGGCTAGGAGTGAAGGTTACATAATTTCAGCTTATGATTTGTGGTTGAGATATATAAAAAGCTTGTCCAATTATGCGTATTCCTACTCCTAAATATAATGTAACAATGTAGGAATTCATATGTAAATATAGTATCTATCAACATAGGCCTGAATGGCCTCTTCTCATAGAGAATTTATATAACTGTATTCCCGTCTGGTCCGGTATGGAATAAACTTATAACGTGGAATCGACTCGATCATCAGATTACAAGTTCATAACCCTAGCTCATTCTCATTTCTGACGGAACAGATCTACTAATTCTTTGATTTCGGTTTGTGAGAGGGAACTTGAGCTAAGAAAATAGACCCTACAAACTAAAAAACGACTAAATACGTGATATCGAATTCAAATAGAAACAATAACCATCTTGCGGTCTTTCCCGTTATATTAAGACGGGTTTCTCGAACAAATACATTTTTTATAGGTCTATGAAAGCTATTTAATGTATGTAAGTGAGATAACAGTAAGCATGGTTAGACCATCTCCAACCTAACACCAATTTTGACACCAAACATCATTTTAATATAAGATATGGTTTTTTTGCTCCAACCCAACACCATTTTGGTGTGTGAATAGTGTTAATTTGATATAACACTATTCATCAACATCATTACTATTCACCATTATTTTAATATTATCTTTTATTATACACTTCTAACTTAACATATTATAATTTTGTAATTAATTATAGTTTTTATGTACTATCTTTATAATATTAATTTTAAATTTTAATTATAATGTATAATTTTTATAAGTTAATTTTTGTATATTTTATTTTTATATAAATTATAAGTTAAATTATTATAAGTTATAATTATATAAAAATATATAACCATAAATAAATAAAAAGTGCAAAACTGAAATATAATATGTTGTTTATAAATAACACAATGTTCATTAATTATCATAAAAGTAAATATTTAATATTGCAGGATCGTCACGTTTTGGGAGGAAAGAAATGCTCCATGATATATTAACTACATGTATTATACTGCAGAACAAGATAATCGAGGATGAACGTGACCAATTCAAGATGTTTGGGAAGATCCAACTCCAACAGTAGAAATGGTAGTAGATGAAAATTATCGATTTGAGCAATTTTTAGCTCGACACAAAAAAATTAAGGACAAAGATGCTCATTTTGTACTTTGTAATGCATTAATAGAGCAGTTATGGAAGCAACATACTAATCTTGTAAGTTGAATATTTATGTAAAAACTAAACTAAATTTTACCACAATGTAATATTTATTTAATTATATATTACGTTGATTTCATTTTTATTTGAATTATGCATTAATATGTATAATGTATAATATTTGCTTATAATTTATATTTATTTAAAAATTAAAGGAATAAAATAATTGTACATTAAATGATTATATAAGAAAAAAATATGAATTATATGGGATAATTATATGTATGAAAGAAAAAAAGAAATGGTCTCGTGGCCACTTAAACTTGTACTAGATTTTAAAATCGATATATAAACTTTTGATTTTCCCATATCAACACCTGAACTCAACCAACTGAGTATAAATAAACTTTTTTGTCAGAGCGTGTAGTTCAATTATTTGACAAGAAGAACACGTCAAATGGTAAGACCATTTATTATTTTACATGTGTAATTTGATGGGTCCCGTTTTTAAGACTAATTTATCCAAATTTCTTCCTTATTTTACTTCTTTCCCTATTCTTTTAGCGCCATCGTTGGGAAGAAATCCCAACCATCACCCGACCAAATGACTCAATCAGCCATGAACTTCTATAAAATTAATTCCATCTTTCACTGCTATTAAAATTCATAAAATTCATACCCTAGTCAAAGACGGGCACTTGCTAAAATTTCGTCAAGGCAACAAGAGAGGTGGAGAGACTATGTCAAAGAAGGACATTAACGGTTAAATCAGAAAGAGAGAAGAAGTTAGACCCCGTAAGTGAAATTTTTCACCCAAAACTCAATAATTTTCTGATGGTCTTTCTTTTTTCTTTATTTGTTTTCCGGTCTAAGATGGATACAAAAAGGAGAGATGGAGTTAATGTTAGAGAAAGAATTGACAAAATCCATTTCCTTTCTTTATTTTCCACCAGTATTGCCCGAGATATGGAACAAAAAGAGGAGGAGGCAGGGAAAGATTTGAGTGGGGGAGAAAAAAAAGAAGGGGGAGGAGAGGACAGATAGCAATGGGGAAAGGGAAGAAGAAATAGAAAGGGGTGAAAGGAATAAGTTCTTTCTTTTACATTTATATTATATTTCTTTTGATTTAGATTTTTTTAAATCAAAATTATTGTAGTCACACGCATAATTTACATGACTTGCACACACATTGTCCACATCAGCTCTGCTACTGCCACTGCCACATGTATATGGTCAACAGTCAAGTATGTTTATTAGTTATCAAATACGTAAGTTTGAGTATTCAAATGGGAAGGATGTAAGTTCGTGTATCGGCTTTACAAATGAGAGCAAGTTTAAGTGGCCACGAGGCCATTTCGCCAAAAAAATATAACATAGAAGAGAGAAAATAATATAAAAGAAATATCTTTTTTTATGTAAAAAATAATGTAATGGGTTGGAGCTACCTTGCACCATTTTAGTGTAAAAAAATGGTGCAATAGTTGGAGATGTCCTTACAAGAATGCAAAGTACATGCCAAGATTCTACATACAAAATATGCATAGTAGTAGCACCAGAATAAGTTTAAAAGAAATATACCTTGTTATGAGAAAGAGAATAAACACAACTTAGAGATGATGAATTTGATTAGAGTTTCGTGCTGATAACGTGTTATAAAATAAAGATAATATAATAAAAACTAGGTAATTAACTAGGATTAATAATATAAGAAAATGATAATATTAGAAAGGGACGTTTCTTTCTTAGTTTGAGAGTGTCTTTAATGATGAACCTATTTATAGAAATATTTCATTGTTACAAATCGATCCTAAACCTGTTATGAATACAAAACCAATTCAAACCTGTTATGAATACAAAATTAATTCAAAACTTATTATGAATACAAAATTAATTCAAAACCTGTTATGAATACAAAATCAATTCGTTAGGAAGATATCCATAGTTGCTAGTGGGTGAAGAGATATTTTAGTTGCTCTTCATTTTTAAATTCGATATTATTCATATTGATGTACCGTAACATTTTTTCTAAAATTATCATATTTTATTTGTTCTGTTATATCATTTCTCTTAATTTTTCTTTATATGAATATGTGTGGGGATGTATGAATAGTTCGCTGTGAGGCACCAGATTGAGAAATTTTAAAAATAGAATAACATAGGTTACCATTATTGATCATCATGACATCAATTACCGTACAATCAAGAAGCCACTAATATCTTTAGAAAACAAAAAAAAAAAAAATTAGTTAATGAAATTTTCGAAAAATATTATAAAATTAGATGTTAATAATAAAATAGATAAAACCTTGAAATAACTCCATTTGAACTTGAAGACTAAAAGACTTTATTAAATGTGTAATATTTGATATTAAAAAAAATATTATCCTGTAATATAAGTATACTTTTCACAATTGAACGAAGCGTGGGCAACTTCACGAAGTGATTAATTAATCTAATTACATAATTTGCTAGACAATGTAAATTCACCAATATTAAAATATAAAAAGTTGATGCAATAATATGTAATGAGGGTTTATAAATTAGTTTCCATTATTACGTTTTCATTAAACATTCAAGTTTCATTATTTATTCAATTGCACATTCAATTATTTCTCAACTTTGAGAAACTAGCTAACATCGCCTCTTTTATTAATAATTTTAATTTAGCAAGAAAAAAAAAGAAGTCCATTTCAGTAAGACTTTAGCAAAAATCTTTCTAAAACCAATGCACCTATATTTTGAGGGGACAACCGAGTCATCTAGTGGAGTTAGAGCTCTAGCTATGAATTTAGTAGAATATATTAAGAAATTCACTCAATACCTTTTATAATCCAGAACCCAAAATCTGAACCGCCTCTGTATCTTGTTCCTTTAAGTGGAAAATCTTGTTCTTGATCATCTAGTAAATAAAATTTTGTTCTTGATCATCTAGTAAATAAGTAGTAATGTTGAAATTGAAGAAGAAGATGGTGGCGGTGGCTCCTAATTCTAATTGTAGCAGTGATGAGAAGATGAAGAAAATCTTCAACAAGTTCGACGTTAACAAAGATGGCCATCTCGACATGACGGAACTGGTGGAATGGGTCAAGGCTTTAGAACCCGAATTGAATAACAATGTGCAGAGCATTCAGTTCAAACTTTCAAGCTACCTCACCACCAATTACTACGCTGTCCTAGCTGGTAATGTTAGCCTAAACTATATTGGCTTCACTCGCATTTATGCTCAAGGTTTTCGTAACGTTGATCATGACTTCAACTCCCTCGGCCTCCAGTTTCAACCCAATTCTGCAATTCAACAGGTAATAATTCTTTTGTTTTGTTTGTTTCCCCAACCCTTCTGTCACCGGTAGGGGTGTCAAACAGGCGGGTCGGGTCGTACATGGGCGGGTCAAAATAGATAAATTACTCATATTTAATATGGACAGAAAATGGGTTAATCGGCGGATAATATCCCGTCTTCTTGAATATTTCACTTTTGGAGAGTTTCTAGTCTCCCAAACTTGAGGAACCAATTTGAGATTTTACAAATGTAAAAGTTGCTCATTAGTTATCCATTGATTATTCATTTTCTAATCTAAGTGGATAATTTATTCATATTTGACCCATTTTTGAAAAGTTCATTTTTTAACCCATTTTTTAGTCGATCATATGGTGGATAACTGTTTTTTTCGATCCGTTAATAAAGGCTTTACTACTTGCATTCCCAAATTAATACTGTAATTTTTGCTTTAATTTGTGTGGTAGTTTTCAAGGAGTGTCAGTCTATCACCCACAAAACAAATAGAGAAGAAGAATATGTCTAACCAAGTTCAGGCAACGCCACAAATGTCTAACCAGGTTCAGGCGACGCCACAAATATCGAACCAAGTTCAGGCAATGGCACAAGTGTCTAACCAAGTTCAGGCGACGCAACCAGTGTCTAACCAAGTTCAGGCAACGGCACAAATATCTAACCAAGTTCAGGCAATGACACAAATGTCTAACCAAGTTCAGGCAGCGACCCGATTATCTCAACTTCAGGCTACCCAAGTTCGGTTAATGACACAATTATGTAACCAAATTCAGGCAACGCCACAAATATCGAACCAAGTTCAGCCAACAACACAAGTGTCTAATCAAGTTCAGGCAACGGCACAAGTGTCTAACCAAGTTCAGGCGACGCCACCAGTGTCTAACCAAGTTCAGGCAACGGCACAAATATCTAACCAAGTTCAGGCAATGACACAAATGTCTAACCAAGTTCAGGCAGCAATGCGATTATCTCAACTTCAGGCTACCCAAGGTCGGTTAATGACACAATTATCTAACCAAGTTCAGGCAAGTATTTCATGAAACTTCAATCTTAAGTAGTCGCTGGGATTCTTATATTATTTTCTTTTCCTTTTTCCAACTTCTTTCTTTTATTAGGTTACAAAGTTTCTGTTGTTCAATGAAATTTTTATAGGGGGGAAGCTACAGTTTTGCTGGGCAGGTGAATAATTACAGAAACACACTGCAACAAGCGGTACCAACACTGAATAATTGCAGAAACACAGCGCAACAAGGGGTACAAACACCTCAGCTGCCTCGGCAGGTGAACAATTATAGAAACACAGTGCAACAAGTGGTACAAATACCTCATCTGCCTTTAATATTATTCGAGAACATTTTGATAATGTTGCTTTTTGGGCACCATCTACGCTCAAATCACAAAGTATTTTACTAAACTCCAAACTTAAATAATGTTTAATCTTCGCTCTGCAAGGCCAAATTGATTATAGATGAGATTTAATATAAAAGCGGTAGACTTTACTGCTATATAAAATTCAGTAACCATGCGTGAAACTAACACATAATTTTTTAGAGCAGTTGGTGTAGCGACACCGTGCAAAACCTGCTTTACTCTATTTATACTAAGCTGAGACTTTAAGTTCTTTATAATATTCACAACGTCCTTCTTTACAACTATCAGAATGCTGTAGCTGGAGTTAAGCCTAAAGGAGAGTATAACGGACCTGATCCCCAACTGGCTGCTAGTCTTGAAAAAGAAATATTGGATACTAATCCAGGGGTGAGATGGGATGATGTTGCGGGACTAAATGAAGCAAAGAGGCTTCTACAGGAAGCAGTGGTACTCCCACTGTGGATGCCTGAATACTTCCAGGTACTGCAGATAGTTTATTATGATTATAAGACTATTAAATAATGATACATCTGTGTTTGGTACGATGGAAGTCATATTTCAGGAAAATATTTTTCATCCTTTTCTGGTGTTAAAAAAGGTAGAATGATGTCATTTTCTTTATAACCACCTTAGCTTTCAACTTCATATTCATCTTCTCCAACTAACATTTAGACATTACTATTGAAGCTTAGTTCTTAAAAAATTTCATCAAAATACTTCCGAATTCGTTAATTTTTATTATTATTTACAGAAAATATTTTTCATTGACCAACCAAACACCGAAAATTTTTTCTAGGAAAAAATGTTGAAGCATTTTCATCTGTTCTGAAAAGTGTTTTCCTTGGGGCGAAATAACTTTCGCATACCAAACACGCTTACGTTTCCTTTTCTTTTGCCTTGTTATAAACTGTTTATTAGATGTGGAAACTGTCCTCGAAGTTAATTAAGAAAATAAGCTGGTAATAGTTTTTGCTATTGAAAACTGAATTGTCTCATATACCTGTCATCACATAACGAGGATACAATCTGATCCAACGGAAGTCGCAACTTCTTGCTATGTACAAGTTTTGACTTGCAGCTATGCACATGTTGTAACCACATGGCACATTAATAAAAAGAATAATGGATACTTATACTATGAAACTTCTATCTAGTTCAATATTCAATGTTACTTGCAGGGAATCAGGAGACCTTGGAGAGGAGTTCTTATGTTTGGTCCTCCTGGCACAGGGAAAACACTCTTGGCCAAAGCTGTTGCTACAGAGTGTGGGACAACATTTCTGAATGTTTCTTGCTCTTCGTTGTTGGCAAAATGGTACGGGGAGAGTGAACGACGGGTACGGTGCTTGTTTGATCTTGCTCGTGCTTGTGCTCCAAGTACAATTTTTATTGATGAGATTGATTCTCTTTGTAGCGCCAGAGGGTAAGCAATCTGTTCTTTCTAAAATGATTTCATATACATGTGATAGCTGAGGATTTTTCTCATTGGCTTGCTGTTGTATAAGGTTTATTTTCATCACCATATGTGATAAATTTGAGTACTAGGCATAGATTATATGTTACGGGTCTACACGTCATAGTAACTAGACTTCAATCATCTAATAGACACATGATTGGTGATGAACCGTATATTAGTTTGATGACCAGTTCGTTCTTGCTTTTTCCCGAGTAATTAAGTGAAGGGCCTCTACTAATCCAAAGCCTTGCATAGGAGCTGCAGAGAGCAGAGAAGGTTAAAACAATTACCTTAATAGAATACCTAGTAGAAGGAAATTAGAGGCTGTATGTTTTTCGGAAACTGGATCATACTGTAGTTTCACTTGAGCAGCTTAGTCTGCTCTGAACTGATAGTCCCATCCATACATACTGACAAGTCTATGTTTTTCAACCATGGAGATTTTTATCAAGCTACTAAATAATGCATCTGAGCAGTGCCGTTGATTTTAAACTGATATTTGCTAGATCATAGATTGTTATATTATCTTTATCAGGTCACCGATTAATGCGTTATCATACAGATTTATATCTCCTTGAGTAACCTGACTGTGAATAATTTTTGTAACATTATTGCATACTAAATATTTCGTCCTGCTCCTCTTTCTTTCGCCTACCTCGTGTGTACGCACACATCCCACAATAACATTTATGCATGTGCTCAACATTCAACATTAATTTTAGCATAAAATGTTCTTAAGTATGTTAAACTTACAATTTTTAGTTTTACTTCTAGTGATAAAATTACATGAACTCTGGACCTGTTTCTCAGGGCTCCTGGAGAGAATGAAGTATCCCGAAGGGTGAAGTCTGAACTTCTAGTTCAGATTGATGGGTTAAACAACTCCACTAATAATATAGCAGGCAAACCGGTCACGGTTTTGGGAGCAACAAATTTCCCCTGGGGTCTTGATGAGGCACTAAGGTTAACTTTACTCCTTAATTTCCTAGTCAATATTAGTTTTTTTAGTCTGATTTGTGTTCTGTTTCGTATCTGGATCTTGGCTAATTGGTGATTCACTGTACTACTGTAGGAGGCGGCTAGAAAAGCGGATTTACATCCCGCTTCCTGATTTAAAGAGCCGTAAGGAGCTTATAAAGATAAACTTGAAATCAATCACGGTAAGTTCTCATTATTGGTGTCGGCTAGTTTCTTAATTTGGAGGTACTGTGCTTCATTGTCTTGAAAGAAGTTCATCTGCTATATTATCATAATGTCTCTACTTAAAAAATAGGTTTGATTCAAAGTCACTAAAGGAATGAGTATGATCACACTGAAAATTTTCAAGTTTCAACTTACAAAGAAAATGTACATACCATAATAATTACAAGGTTCATGGATGTCTCATGGGGATCAAATCCATGGCTTGTAGTGCTATGTAGAGCACAAAGGTTCCGAAACTAGCCAAATGTTTACATATATTTTATGGCATGGTCCTAAAAGACATTGTTCCTTCTTTGGCTGATAGCATAGTGGATTCAACAAAATGAGTAGGAACATGAAGATTGATTTTGTTGGTTAATATTGGCCAGCTTGGTACTATCTGTAGCTAGAAGGTGTGCCACATAGTTTGCTTCCCCGAAGCTATGCCTGATGACGAGGCTCTCCAGCTGGAGCATTAACCACCTGCAAGAATCAATAATAGTGTTAACACCTCCATGGAATCTGTCTCCACTTCCAGTGGCTTTAAGTAAACTACATTATGTTATTGCCGATACTAGTTCAATGATTATTAATAGTATTAACAATGAATATGATATTAGGATATATAAAAGAAAAAAAGAAAGAAGAAGAAGCTGATAATAAGAGACCTTTTGGTTGCATCTCAATAGAATTTTTAAGTTACTAGAATGACAAGGGTGGTGCTGGAAATCAGTAAGAACTTTAAACATAAACTTTTGTTACATTGTGACTTGAGCTAAGCCTCATCCAGGATTTAGAGTTTGTGTGATCTCATTATATGTATAAAACAAATTTTAAATTTTTTCTCATTGGCATGCGCTTTTGAGCTGAAAGAAATGTGTTCAGTCGAACCATAGAACCGGCCCTAGATTTGCGTGTGATTATTATTGCTCCTCAGGATCGAACAGAAAATTTTGTTGATACTAATAATCTGTATCATGTATCATGAATGCCAGTTAGCTCCTGACCTGGATATTGACCAAGTGGCACGAAGAACAGAAGGTTTCAGTGGAGACGATCTAACAAATATCTGCAGAGATGCTTCTTTAAGTGGCATGAGACGTAAGATAGCAGGGAAAAACCCAGATGAGATTAAGAACATGTCCAAGGCTGAGATTTTGAAAATTCCAGTTATGATGGATGACTTCCTAGAAGCTTTAGATAAAATACAACCCACAGTTTCTGCAGTGGACATTGAACGACACGAGAAATGGTTTTCAGAATTTGGATCAACGTAGACAATCAAGTAAATGCAAGTTAGGAGTGCGCAGAAAATCAAGTAAATGCTAGTTAGAAGTGGTCCAGAAAGATATAATTACTAGTGAGTCATTGGTCATATGTCGCAGTTGTTATTCCTTCAGTTTTGTGCTCTACCTATTTTGACATTGTCGATTGTCTGTATGTATATGAAACTGCGAAAAGGCTCATCATCGGCAAGGTTTATAATACTGCGATATTTTACAATCTGCTTGATGTGATTCAGATTTAAGAAACAATAATAAAGGATCACCACATTGAAAGTGTCTTACCATGAACAAGCTTCTGCACATTGAAAGTTTCTTAGTTTAGAGAATTAAAATTAAATTAATCAAAGGAGAGTTGTTCAATTTTGTAAAATAAAAATAATAAATATATTTTTAATTTAAATAGAAGATAGAAGTTCAGATATTTTGAATCAGCAACATAAGCCTGAAGGCAATCCAGTTTATTTGGGGGCTTTTGCATCCGTACCCACTTTTTGTGCCACGTTTTAACTTGTATCCGTTTTGTGAAAAAAATTGCATCCGTACCCACTTTTGCGCATAACTTCAGCATGCGGGGCTGAAGTAGCAAAGGCAATCACGCAAAACTTCAGCGTTCTAGTAGACGGGCCTGAAGTAGATCTAGAACTGAAGTTGTTGTCTTGTAACTGGGGAACTTCAGCATACGGGGCTAAAGTTCTCCAGTTATAAAAATAAAAACTTCAGCATACGGGGCTGAAGTTCCACCAGTTACACTGGAAAACTTCAGCTCTTTTGTCTTTGTAACTGGGGAACTTCAGCATACATGACTGAAGTTCCCAAGTTACACTGGAGCTGAAGTTGTCTTTGTAACTGGGGAACTTCAGCATACGANGGAACTTCAGTCCCGTATGCTGAAGTTTTGTCCTTATAACTGGCGAACTTCAGCTTAACTGGTGAACTTCAGCTCAACGAGGGAAAGGGAGCTGAAGTTATTTAAAAAGTGGGTACAAGTTAAAAGTTTTTAAAAAAACGGGTATATGTTAAATGGGGGCGACCAAATAGGATGCCTCGCACAATTTTTACGTTTATTTGTTGATATTCTGTATTCGGTGTTATATGGGAAAAATGGCTGTTGTTGGATTTGAATCTCTCTGTTCCTTGGTGTTGAAGTTTAGTGTTCTGTGTTAACATATTCAAACAAATTGAACATACTTAATTTGGAGGTACTCCTAATCATCAAAGGAAGATCCAGGATTTAGAGTTAGAAGAGTACTCATATATAAGCATTTTCACTCTTATGATCCAGAGATTGATCCAAAATTTTAATTCTACGAGTTTAAGATTTCGAGTAGATATAATCACACACCGATTGGAACGCCTTGTTATCAGTGACAGCAAGAAATATACTGCTCAAGAGGAGCAAAAGGCCCTTGTTCCATTCAAGGGAGATGACACTATTATCCCATATGAGGAATTTGATCCAATAAAAAGACGTAAGCCACGGCCCAAAGTGGACCTTGAGCCAGAGACAAATAGACTTTGGAACCATTGAAACCCATCACCTTGTTTGATAGCTCATTTTTATCAGTACTTTTAATGAGTTTTATAGTGAAAATCTAAGTCTAAGATTTTCAGCTATACATCTGAGTAATCAATGTAGCATATAATTTTTTCTATCTTCTATTCAGTGCTTTGCTTTTGAAAAACAAGAAGCATAAAATTAACATGTATTTCTAGGTGCAATATTTTGTTGAACATATATTCTAAAAAGCAACTTTCCATTAGCTTCGAATCTCAAAAAGTCTTTGTTAAATTTGTGTTAACTTCACATGTCGACGGGACAAACATGAAAAAAAAAATACAGAAATGAAAAAAAGTTAGGTAAATAATTATACCTTCTCTAGACTTGAACAACGTTCAATTGAATAAGTAAGATAACAGTTCAATTCTTTAGGAGAAATGGGAAGACGACTATAATGATCCATGCATTCTTTCACGCAAGTGACAGGGTCGAACCCACCACATAGTAACGCACATTTTATAACTTATTCCCTCCTCCCCAATATTAGCTTCAGCATTTGCCAAAAAAAGTCACAATGAGGAAAGCTGCAACTAGAAACTTTGCCAAGTTCATGATTTTGTAATATAATGATGCACTTCTTCTTCTTAATTGAATATATATTTGTTTGTCTTGGATGTTTGATGAAAGCAAAGTAACTTTATTTAGTGTAAGGCCTTTCTATTAATATTTAACACAAATTACTCTATTAGGAATAGGGAGATGACCAAAGAGACGATAAGGGATGAATAACCAAAAGATAGAGTTATCAAAGATAATTTTCTCCACTTCATTAGGAGCATAAATCGATACATTTGGAGTAATTAATTAATATAACATATTTGTTCTAGTCTCTTTCGTTACTTTGCTTTTGCATAAAAAAGCATAAAAGATAAATTTAGTCTCTGCAGCTAATTGTAATATCTTGTTGAACATTCTTTCAAGCAACTTCCCATCATCTTCGAATCTACAAATAATTTGTTAAAATATATGTCACAAATTACGTTATATAAACTTCATGACATGTCAGCAAACATAGAGAATTGTTTAAACAAAGAAAGTTAAGGAAAAAATTATACCTTCTCTAAATTTGGAGCAATGTTCAATTGAACAAGTAAAATTAACAGTTCAATACTTCAAGAGAAACGAAAAGTTCACATTGTTTGAGGCAATCTTCAAGGCAGTGGAGAGTTCAACTTAAGGCACATGCAAGTATACATTTTGCTTTGTAAGATATTCCATCGTCGCCAATAGCTTCACTATTTGTGGCTTCAGCATTTGCTAAAATACACACAATAAAGAAAACAGCCACTACAACTTTTGTGAAATTCATGATTTGTAATATGATGCACTTCCTGTCCTTGATTGAATTTTCTTTTTTTACTTTGTAACTTGGATGTTTTATCAAAGCAAAGTGGTGCTATGTATATAGTAAGAACTCTATGTCAAATTTATGACAAAATTATACTATAATCTTATCATAAAAATTAGATTACACCAAAATAAATTATTGAATCAGGCCTTTCATGTTTTGCAAATTGTGTACAGCCTGTACTATAGCTTGTATCAATCAGTTCCGAGAAAGAAATACTTACATGTATTTTTTGTTTATATCAAAACTAATAATTTAACTCTAACCGTTAAAATTAAAGTAATATTACACATTACTTAAAAAACCATGAATAAGTTATAGATATGTGTATAAAAAACACATCTAAAATTTATTAATTTAATATAAATATCGAGGGTGAGTAATTTTTCACGATGTGCGTCCCCTGTCCATTTGCGGCATTCCTTTTCCTTCAGTAAAGTTTCAAAGAATATAAGTGTTATTTGAGAAACTAAATTAATTTACTTGAGATTTTTACTCGTATGTCAATTTGAGCTAAATTTGATACCATTAGTTCTGCCCCACTTTGTCCTTTGCACAACCTTTTTTTTTCGACCTATAGTTGATTCATGGTTAAGTACCATGTGTACATTATTACTTTAACTTTTAACTGTTAAGACTTAAATTATTGGATTGGTATAAGTATGAAGTACAGGTAAGTATTTTTTGGGAATTGAGTGATACAGCAACAGTACTGGCTGTACACATCTTTCAAAACATGAAAAGCCTGACCCAATAATTTATTTGGGTGTAATCTAATTCTTTGGATCAGATTATAGTGTAATTTGTTTTAAATTTGACATAGAGTTCTAACTATAAATAGCACTACTTTGCTTTCATCAAACATCCAAGTTACAAAGTAAAAAAAGAAAATTCAATCAAGGACAGGAAGTGCATCATATTACAAATCATGAATTTCACAAAAGTTCTAGTGGCAGTTTTCCTTATTGTGTGTATTTTAGCAAATGCTGAAACCACAAATAATGAAGCTATTGGCGACGATGGAATATCTTGCAAAGCAAAATGTATACTTGCATGTGCCTTAAGTAGAACTCCCCATTGCCTTGACGATTGCCTCAAACAATGCCAACTTTCCGTTTCTCATGAAGTATTGAACTGTAATTTTACTTGTTCAATTGAACGTTGCTCCAAGTTTAGAGAATGTATAATCCTTTCCTTAACTTTTTTTATTTCAGCATATTCTCTATATTTGCTGACATGTCATGAAGTTTATATAACGTAATTTGTGACATATATTTTAACAAATTATTTGTAGATTCGAAGCTAATGGAAAGCTGCTTGAAAGAATGTTCAACAAGATATTGCAATTAGCTAGAGAGACTATAGGTATCGTTTATGCTTCTTGGTTTGCAAAAGCAAATTAATGAAAGAGACTAGAACAAATATGATGTATTGGTTACTCCAAATATATTGATTTGTGCTCCTAATGATGTGGAGTAATATTTTTGAGAACTTTATTCTTTTGAGTCTTCGGTCTCCCTTATCGTCTCTTTGGTCATCGCCCTATTCCTAATAAGAGAAAAGAGTTAATTTTTATATCAATGCATCATTTAATCTCATTTATATGAGGGTAGATATCTAATATAGTGCTAATAAAAGTCGTTTGATGCACGATATGTTGATCACTGTCGCGCTATATATATATTAGTGCCATTATGTTACTTGGACTAAAATTTCTCAATTTTAGCAAACATAAGCGATGATATCGAAATATGTGTATATCTAAAGGATGAAAATGAACCTTTTTATGAACATAAAGGACAATTTAAACTAGAAACTTTTCAGAACAGACCCAATCCTTATCTTCCCCCCTCCCCCCGGGTTGGGAAGTATTTACCTCATCCTGATCACAAGGAGAGGTTCACTATGATGCGGGTATTGAACAAATAAAAGATAGGGATAGTCAGGATGACCTATTTCAACATCAGATGATCCACATCTTTGATTATGGATTACCAATAAGTCTAAATTTGATTCTTTCTGGGTCTATGCCCAAGCGATTATTGGGATAGGGTATAAATTCGTAGGAGCTTTTTAGTCATAGTGAGAGCTTTGGGAAATCACTTAGCAGGTCTTCATCATAGATAGAGAGATAAATAAGGGAGAAGATCTTATTTAAAAGAAGTGATACAATTCCAAAAGATGGTCAAATTATTTTTGATTTTACCGTCTCTCTTGCTGCTTACACTTCACTTTGGTCTTTATTTTCCCCGAACCTTTGACGATCTTCCGAAGCAGAAGCAAAAAAAAAGTTAATGTGTATGCGACATCTTACCTCTACCTTTCCCTTTTTATTTGATAATCGATTGATCCCTGAGGTCTAGATGGGCACGGTTTGAAGTACAGATAACAATTTGTCTGATATTATATTTCGTCATGGGAGGATTCAAACTCGTGATATGCCTATGTTCTTGACATCGTTATCCCTATAATTTTTGTCGGTAGATTACTAGTTTGTGATTGAAGCTTAAGTGATCGTATTTATTGGTTGTTTCACTATGGTTAAAAGGATTTATGATAATCTGACGTCCTAACTCTGGATATTTTAAATAAAAAAGAAATCTCCTTTTTCTCCGTATAACAAAAAGCATATTTTCTTCACTTCTTCCATCCTCTCCCTTATGTAAAAACTAAAAATTATGAAATTGCAAGGAAGTAAAAATTATAAATTTAGTAACTTCTTCCAGCAAGTCGTATCATAAGGATAAAATGAAGATATTAAAATTAATAGTGTATACGGCTAGAATTGGAGAGCCCGATTTTATGATAATTACGGCGCTTCATAGCCCGTCTTCAAAAGGCTCGAAGCAGTTCGAATTTTTACATCGAGGAGTCATGTCGAGGACTCTCCATGCTCGACCTCGAGACAGTGTAAATCGAAGACCATCATGCAAAATAGTACAAGCCCGTACCGTGGCATTAAATGGGTGTACCGGCCGTCTATATTTGTATTAATTGCACATGTAGTATGTTGGGTTTTCCCCTCTTATATAAAGGGGACCCTTGTCATTTTGAAAGAGACATGATATTCAGTACAAGAACAAGAAAATTCTCTGTTCTCTAAACTCAAAATATTCTTTACAATTATTCTATTGATTTATTGCCTTTCATTTATTGTGTCCATTAATTGTTGTTCATTCATTACTTGTTATCGATCATAAAGAGGCCGTCTTCGAGGCTTTCAATACTGTGGTACCATCTTCGACCACCCCCTGTCAAGCTCTCGAGCTCGGCCTCGAGGCCCACTTCGACCAAGCTCGAGACCCCGTCTCTCAACTGCTCGATTTGCACAACCTCATCATCCTTCGCTCTTACCTCATTTTCTTACTTCTCACTCAACATCTATTGCCTAAACAACTGGTATTAAAATAGATCACGTATTTTTAGAACCACAGAATCAAATATAATTGTAATTACCATTTTCAAGGTAAACAGATTGGCGCCCACCGTGGGGCTAAAAATAATAGTGATCGTTTTAGTGCTGGTTTTCTAAAAATACAAGTTATTCTTTACGCTTTTTCTTGTCCAAGAATCTTCAATTTCAGGTCAGAAAATGTCTAATTCAGTAAATGCACAGGAAAACAGCGGTCCTGAGGATCATTGAGAGAACGGAGCAGCTGTTTCAGGTGCCTATGTACCACCGCAAAACCCTGAGGGGGCACCAGTACAAATCCCCGTCGATGAAGGCTCACACAACGCTCAACATGTCTATGTAAGCTCTCATACATACGGGAGTGTGCGCGATGTAGACCAGCATGAAGCACAGAGAGCCTATGCTCAAAAGGAAAGGGAGGTTAGCCTTCACGTCATTTTTGAGATGTTGCAAGCACAACAGGTGGCTATTGCTCAGCTACAAAGCCATCAGAGAACTCCAAGCACAGCACCACCAGAAACGACGCCTCGAGTTGAACAAGCACTAGAAAGGTCGAGCAATAATGGGTCAGCAACCGACCCCGCTATTATGAAGATGCTCAAGGACCTCACAAAGAGGATTGAATCAGGCGAAAAGAAGATAGAAGCTAACGACAAAAAGGTGGAAACCTATAACTCGAGGGTTGATCAGATCCCAGGCGCACCCCCAATTCTGAAGGGTGTAGATTCAAAAAAGTTCGTGCAAAAGCCATTTCCATCAAGTGCGGCTCCGAAGCCCATCCCGAAGAAATTCAAAATGCCCGATCTCCTGAAGTACAACGGGACCTCGGACCCCAATGAGCACATTACTTCTTACACTTGTGCTATGAAAGGGAACGACCTAAGAGATGACGAGATTGAATCCGTCTTATTGAAAAAATTTGGAGAAACACTGTCTAAAGGGACCATGATATGGTATCATAACCTGCCCCCAAAATCGATAGATTCATTTGCCATGATGACAGACTCTTTTGTGAAGGCACATGCTGGTGCCTCGCTACGAGGAAGTCTGACGTCTTTAAATTCAAGCAAAAAGAGAATGAGATGTTAAGGGAGTTCGTATCCCGCTTCAAATTGGAAATGATGGAATTACCTCCGGTATCCGATGATTGGGAAGTATAAGTGTTGGTCGAATTCCCAATGCACACGCAAGTGTACGTGGTCGACAAGTAATATAGGATTTGAAGTCCAGAT